>JAJTVF010006885.1:0-13811 GCA_022433065.1 Begonia loranthoides
ATCTTGAATATATAAAAAAATTTCTAATATCCAAATTCCATTCACTTGAACTTGACAGATGTCCACTTCAGCCAACTTGAAACTAAAACCTTTAAATTTCATAACAAACTGTAACCTCAATAAGTTCAGCCACATGATCTATTTAAAATCCAGATAAAAGTTATGAACCAACCAAAATATCCAACTTTAACATATTGACAACTTAAAAGTAGAACCCATGAAGTACGCTAAAATACTCGCATCGAACAATACCAAAGAACTATGCAGGTTATAGACATCTCCATCAAACAGAATTCTTATGAATTAAAATCTGTCTCTATCATCCAAAACAAAAGTAATAGGTTGGTGAATAAAATTTCGGGTGAATGACAAATCAACTATCGTGGTTTGTGGTCAATGACAAGTCAACCACTAGGGTATTTTTTTGAACAAATTAACCACTGACGTATGGGAAAATAACAAAGCAAACATCGCAGTTACGTTTTTCGTTCTCCGTTAACAAGTTAAAAACGCGGTGTGTGGTCAAGACATTGCGTAATACACGGTGTCACCGCATTTTTACGCGAGGCACCGCGTAAAAACGTGGTGTGCCTTTAAATTGCATCTACACAGATCGAGCAGATCCAAATCTGGATCTGGCGATCTGCGAGACCCGCGACCACGAGAGTACGAAGCTGCGACGCGACGACGAGAGTTCGAAGCTGCGACGCGATGGGTTGGCGACTGCGACGCGACGGGTTGGCGAGTGCGATTGTTGCGACGACGAGTTAGCGAGTGCGATTTCTCAACTGATTCCGGTATACTTTCATTGCTTTGCTCCCCTGTTCCGATTTCCGAGTGTGGTACAAATAGTTTCATTAGTTTCAATTTCTGATTGTGGTACAGATAGTTTCATTAGTTTCGTTGCTTTGCATTACAGATTTACATTACAGAGATTGTGGTACAGATAGTTTCATTACAGATAGTTTCATTGATTTGCATTACAGATATGCTCCCCTGTTCTGATTTGCATTACAGATAGTTTCATTGCTTTGATTAACTTAAGTTGGGATACCCAGCAATGTTGATGAAATATTTTTGGTTGCAGAGCAATCTGTAATGCAATTTACATATTGCAATCTGTAAATTGCAATTTACACATTGATTTATGTAATGCAATTTACAGATTACAATCTGTAATTCAATTTACAGATTGCAATCTGTAATGCAATTGCAATCTGTAATGCAATTTACAGATTGCAATCTGGAATGTAATTTGTATTCCAGATTGCAATCTGGAAATTGCAATTTACAGATTGATTTACAGATTGCAATATGGAATGCAATTGCAGTCTATAATGCAATTTATAGATTGCATTCCATATTGCAATCTGGAATGCAATGTATAGATTTGTGTTGCTTTTGTTGATTGTGTTATCTTTGAAGACTTATTAAAGAGTATATGTACTGAATTGAAGAAAGAATCTCTTCTCTAGTTTTGTTTTTTTTCTTGGCAATCAAGTTGTTGACTTTGATTGATTTATAAACGATAGACTATTTGCGTAAATACTATTATACTGACTTATGACATTTTGTTGGGTTATTATACTGCAGGTTGGCGAATTACTCAAGGAGCACAATGGACCGAGGTAGGAAATTCATGCAGAAGCAAGGGAGGAGAAGGGGGGAGGCTAGTGAAAGACGAGCAACCGAGGCAGTGGAAGCCGCGTGGGGTGAATATGTTCAACCCGAGGCGGTTGAAGCAGTTGAACAAGCAACGACGGTGGAAGACGAAGACACCGCCGAGCCTGAACAAGGAGAAACAGAGTTATTATTCAGGACAGACGATGCCAGAAGACGGTATGAAGAAGATGTTGAACACCGTGGCATTATTGTTTCCAAAGTAGTCGATTTTGACTCTTTCACGGAAATGGGCATTCAACATATGCTGGAAAATGCTGGATTACTCGGGTTGTGTCGGATGGGGGGCACTTATTGCTAGAGAGTCATTAAGATGTTTTACGCAAATTTCCAACTTTTCGAGGGGCCAGTTGAGGTGCAAACATATATTTTTCACTCCCGACGATATTGTCGGGAGTTGAGATTCACTCCCGACGATATCAATACAATACTTGAATGTTATGGGGCAAGCGAGGAATATTATGGCATAGCTAAGACGAAGCCACCATTTATCAAGGAAGGAGATGGGCTAGCCGTTCTTAGATTGTTGCACCAGGATCCTGAGATTGCCCATTACAAGAGGCCAAAGGCTAATGAGTTGAATGTAATGGCCCGAGTGATCCACATGATATTGATGTACACAATTTTGCCTAGGATTGGGCATCAAGACCATGTTACAAGCATGGATCTGTATATTTTAGAGAAGGTGTTCAGGGAAAAAAAGTGAACATTGGATATATCATAGCGAAGCACATGGAAGAGGTCGTCAACAACCCATCAATGAGCCTACCGTACAATTGGCTTATCCAGACTATAGTTGAGCAGTTTGGGGTTCCCATCTCTGCAAATGAGCCAAGAATTGAAGCGACGACCATTGACACCTACAAAAGAGCCAACTTGGATCGATTGGGCATCACCCAAGTTGAAGGCAGATGGTTCCGCAAGTCCAAACAGAAGGCAGCACCTCCACCCGTTACAGAGCCTCAGTATGCAAGCACCTCTTATGATATGCCGCCTCCTCCCCACTCAGAGCCTGAGTATGCATATGCAGCCCCTTCATATGAAATGCCACCTCCTCCACAATCATCACACTTTACTGCGATGCCTGAGGAGTCGTCTGCCTGGATGAGCAGAATGGAGGAGCTCCATCATGCGTCGATCAGCAGAATGCAAATGATGGAGGAGCACGTGCAAAGGCAACAAATCGAGCTACAAACAGCTAACGAGCTCACAATAGAGAGGTGGGTCATTGCCCAACAGTGGCAGGTGGAAGCATCAGAGAGCAGACCCACCGCAGAGCAGTGGCGTATGCAAGAGGCAGAGCTCGTTGAAGCAAGGCATAGAGAAGATGAACAGTGTCATCTTCAAGAGGCGGACCTCGCAGCAAAGAGGTATCACCAATCCGAACAGTGGCATGTTCGACAAGAGGAGCGACATGTTCGAGAAGAGGAGCGACACCGTGAGGTGTTGGCCGCACTCAAGAGACGTGGGAGGCGATTAGCCCGATCATCATCCTCGTCGTCGCCCAATGACGCACCTGATGCCACATTCCGCCTATAAGTTATTTATGTTTTACGCAAAGTCCAGGTTTTTATTTTATTTTTGTTTCATGTGATGATGTGTTGTTGATTTGTAGTGACCCTGTCAGGCTCCGCCAAGGAGCACCTGGAGCTGGGGCACTCCAACCTCTTCCTAGAAGAGTTGTGCGCGTGGTACATCTTTCATTTCGTTATATGTGTGTTCAATCATGTTCATGCAAATGTTAGTATCTCGGCGTTGTTTGCAGCCTGTGTCGGTCATGTCCTCATTCAAGATATATGTCTAGACAAATACCTGTAACAACTAGGAGACGTGCGCAATTCTTGGGGGAAAGTTGGAGGGCGAGCATTATGTTGTCTCACATCTCATCTTTCCGGAACAAGAAGGGACGCCAAATACGGTGCGAACCCATCTTTGTATGTTACTGTATAATCTATTATCTTACTACTCATCCGAACTTATATGCAGTGTATTGCGAGCAATGAAGAAGCCATATTGGCGTTTCATCAGTCAAAGAATCTATTGCAATTAGGGTGGATTCACGTAAGTCACCATCTCGTTTCTCCGAGTTATCGTGCATGTTCTCTTGAGATGATCTTATGACTTGTTTACATTGCAGACACACCCAAAGCAAGGGTTGTTTATGTCCTCCGTTGACTTGCACACGCAATATGGGTACCAGCATTGTTGTGGGAGTCCATCTCTATCATTGTAACTCCATCAGACAAAAAGACGTATGTACTGTCTCTTGTGTAAATTCTTAATCTTGCTTTCCACGTCACTGACAAACAATTATTACCTTTGCATTGCAGGCCGTACGGCATCTTCCGGCTTACGGAAGAAGGGATGTTGGTGCTGTCCAGCTGCAAAATTGAAGAACATTTCCACGAGCATGACCGTGAAATCTTTAAGTATAAGGGTAAGTTGTACGGTGCTGCAGACGGGGTTCTATTGGACCCGAATGGAAGTTGTCTTTTAGAGGATTTGCGCCCGCCCCAGCCACGGCCACTGGCACGGTCCAGAAAGAAGGCTCCATAATTTAGTTCATTCAGTACTGTTGGAGTTTATGTTTAGTTTAATTTGTGTACATTTTCATTTTCGTTGTAAATTATGTGTAGTTTAAGGATTTCTGTGGTTGATTATGTTTACTTTAATGTTTGTACATTTGCGTGCGTTCTGCCTGATGTGTAGTTCAATGATTTTTGTTGTAGTTTATATACTGGATAAATAATGTCTGAGACGATACAGGAATTGCTGTGGAGTTTTGTGCAGGATGTATGAAATGGCGTTGTGGGAGTAAAGTAATAGAGGAGGTTCTGGCAAAAATTTTTTCGGACACCTTGCATATAAACACTTATGACACAGAAATAACTTCACGCAATAAACTCTCTCATTACAGAAATAACGTCACGAAATTCACCCTCGCTCGTAAGAGGCCACGCAAAAATGCGATTTGTTTGCAAGACACCGCTAAGAACGCGGTGTCTCACGAGACACCGCGTAGAAGTCTCGCAAGACACCTCATTCTACAACGCGGTGTCTCGAAGCGAGACACCGCATTGTATAACGCGGTGTCTCGCGTTCGAGACACCGCTAAGAACTCGGTGTGTTGAACGTGAGACACAGCTAAGAACGCGGTGTCTTCTCTGAAGACACCTACTCTACTCTGTTTAACTCTGTCTTCTCTAGACAAATTGGCATATTCGAATGCATTTCGCAGTCTATTAAGTAACCCTAAAAATTCTTGAGAGCTTTAGAGAGCGATTAGCGAAGGTGAAGAATTTGTTCAGAAGCAAATGACAAGTGAAGAATCTGTTATCAACCGTCAACTTGAAGTGGGACCCACAAGCACTTGTGTGCTCAATGAAAATGAGGTACGTCAAATTGGAAATGAAGCTGCCATTGTTTTGCATTCCGTATCAGTAACTCTACATGAGGAGGACAATGACGACCTCCGTTCTTTATGTGAATCAACTAGTGATGAAGACATAGACATGGCCGAGAGTAGGCCTAGACGTCCAACACAAGTAGAAGACAGATTCCCTGGATTGGGCCTAGGTAAAAAGTACAGTTCATTGAAGAAGATTAGAGAAGAAATTGTTGAGCATGCAATGACAAACGGGTATGGAATAAAATTCCCCCATAGTGATGCGCATCGACTGAGGGCTACTTGCCAGGAAGGCTGCCCGTGGCGGTTGCACGCCTCACAAATAAAAGATGAAATGACCTTTCAAATAAAATTTTACAATGACATTCACACATGCTCCAGAAAGATGGAAAGTCATCTTGCTACTGCCAAATGGGTTGCAACTCATTACTTAGACAGATTTAAAAGTCAGGCAGATTGGGACCTTCCGAACATAATTGAGACAGTGAGGAAGGACTTTAATGTCAATATCTCACCCAGTCTTGCTAGAAGGGCAAGAAATGCAGCCAAAAAAATTAACGAAGGCGATGGAAATGAGCAATATAAACTCATATGGTCTTATGCAGTGGAGATTCGGAGGTCTAATCCTAGAAGCTCCGTGCGTGTGGACCTCGATATGAGTGTATTTAAAAGAATGTACATGTGTTTGGCTACATGCAAGACGCCTGTGCTAACTTGTGGTAGACGACTTATTTGTTTGGACGGTTGCCATTTGAAGGGAGCCACTTCAGGCCAGTTGCTCATTGCTGTGACCATCGATGGGAACGATGGCATGTATCCAATTGCTGTAGCAGTGGTCGAAGTAGAAAATAGGAATTCATGGAGCTGGTTTCTAGAATTGTTGCTCGATGATCTAAACACTCCATCTGGCAATGGATGGACAATCATTTTCGATCGTCAAAAGGTACGGTTTATTGCTTTTGCCTTATGTGTAAAAGTTATGCATTTTGTAGGAATATGACTAATATTATGAATGTTTACAGGGTCTAGTGCCAGCTGTGAGCGCGGTGGCAGGGCAAGCTGACCATCAATTTTGCATCCGACACCTGTATGCCAATTTCCAAAAATAATTTAAAGGCAAGTTATTAAAGGATGGAATGTGGGCCGCATCTCGAGCCACTACTGTGAGACAATTTGAGAGAGAGATGGGTAAGTTATTTATGCTTGACAAGGCAGCCCACGACTACTTATGTGGAATAGTTGTGACATCTTGGGCCAAACATGCCTTCTGCTCTATCCCAAAGTGCGACATAAGTCTTAACAATCTGAGTGAGTCATTCAATGCCTGCCTCCTACCAGCCGAGACACACCAATTCTTAGTATGTTTGAGATCATCCGGAAGGGTATCATGGGTAGGATTGTGAAAAAAAAATGAAAAGATGGCTCGCTCGACGGACCTTTTGTGTCCAAAGATCAGCACTCGGCTCGCCAAACTACAACTTGCCGGGCAAAATTAGAGCCCCTAGTTTGCAGGAGCTACCCAATTTAAGGTCAGCAATGGTAACGAACAGTACTCTGTCGATTTGGACAGGTGTACTTGTACATGTTACCGGTGGGAGTTGACCGGCATCCCATGTGTCCATGCAGTCCCGTGCATTCACTTCATGAGGAGATCCCTTAAGGAGTTTGTGCATGCGTGCTATCATCGGGAAATATACATGGTGATGTACTCCCACTTTATCCGGCTCATCAATGGACCGATCGAGTGGCATCCGGTGACGAATCTTGATCCTATTATCCCACCGCCATTTAATAGGCTTCCAGGAAGACCGCGCAAATGTAGAATACGGGATGTGGACGAGGCTCCAAGCCAGACAATGCTGAGCAGAAGAAATGTGAACGTCACTTGTGGTCGGTGTGGGTGTGTTGGGCACAATTCTCACACATGCGATGGTGGAGGTGAGTCAAGTGTCGGGGCTTACAGAGGGCGCGGCAGAGGCAGGGGTGGCAGAGGCAGGTCAGAGGGAACATTTATGGGGTTCAGAGTTACTGAGACAGCCCCCGAGACAATTCCTGACCTAGTTCCTGAGACAGCTCCCGACAGAGTTCCTGACACGCAGGTGAGCCCATTATCACATTTTCGTTTTCAATTGATGTTTGAAATATGCTAATTTCATTTGCATTGTGTTGTGTAGGAGTCTGATGTGCAAGGTCCACACACACAATCGTACACAAACGTGGACCTTAACCTTCCGTGACACAGAGGGAACACAATTGTTTTACAAATTCAGTTGATGGATAGTTGCATGTTATTTAATACTTGTCTACTTGTAATGATATTACGGTGAATAATAATGCACTAATGTTGATTGGGTTGAGTTTAAGGTGATTGGTAAGTTTTATGTTATGTAATTTCTAGGTATGGGTGTGGTTCTGGTAGGCTATTGTAAGGTTAGATTAGTTAAGTGTAAGATGTGTTAGTATGAAAATGTTTCTATGTGTGCTGCTTGTAAACATTAAGCATCAAGAATAGAAAAGTACACAATTTCTACAAAATTTTGGGCAGAATCTCCTCTGTTACTTTACTCCCCCAACGCAATTCTCATACATCCAGTATCTTCACAAGCATTTTTTATCAAGTATAAACTACAATGGACATCATTGAACTATAGATCAATTACAACGCAAATGTACAGATATTAAATTACAACGGAAACTACATCGAATAACAAAGCAAATGTAGACAACTTAAACTAAACTAAACATAAACGACAACAGAACTATTTCAACTAAATCACGGCGCCTTCTTCTTAGACCATGGCCGTGGAGGAGACGGGGGCTGGTGAAAAACCTTGAGCTCAAAACGTCCCTTCGGTTCGTCACGGTGTGTTTGTTTACGTGGGGTCTATTCGTCGAGTCGCGGGATCTGTTCGTCGCGGGTTCCTGGAATTTCAAGTGTTCTGGTCTTTTGCAAAAAAATACAGTTTCTGGCCAAGACACCGTGTAAAAATGCTGTACCTCACATAAAAACACAGTGACACCATGTTTTATGCGGTGTCTTGACCACATACAGCGTTTTTAACTTGTTAACGGAGAACGAAAAACGTAACTGCGATGTTTGCTTTGTTATTTTCCCATATGTCAGTGGTTAATTTTTTTAAAAAAATACCCTAGTGGTTGACTTGTCATTGACCACAAACCACGATGGTTGATTTGTCATTTACCCTAAAATTTCAGATTCACTAACAACGAATTTCTCCTAACCAGAAACAAATCCACATCCAAGACCAGAATCAAAATGAAGCAGTCCAACTAAAAGTTTCCTCACCAATAGGACAGAATCTGTGTCCCATTTTTCCTTGCCGGAAAATCGAAAATACGGTCAGATCCGAAGCTACCATCGCCGGAGACTGTCCGTCCAAAATCCCTTAGATCAACCGCTGTAAATCCAATCCCAAATCAACCAACGACATCATAAAAGAATGATCTTAACATCGGAGTAATATCCATATCGGAAAATCTCACCCACCGAACAGATCGGAGTCCGTTCGTCGTCAGAATCGAAAAAAAGATTCGGCCTCAGAGCTCCCGTCACAGATCTGAAATCGCCCGCTCACCGGAGTCGGGAAATGGGTTCGATTTCGAGGCCTCCGTCACGGATCCGAGATCGTCGCTCACCGAAATCAAAGGAACACGCTCGGGTTGAGCTGTTCTGTCGCCGACATCGCTCGGGATCGGAAGCTCGTGGCCACCGACGTCGTCCTTCTCCTGCTGGAAGTCGACCGTTCATGGCCGACGTTGTCGCAACGCCGTGGGTCACAGCGGGAAGGGTCGCTCCCCTATCGGTCACCGTCCCGTCGTTGGGAAGCTACCTTGCCTCGCCGATCGGACGTCGTTGCGTCGCTCACCGGCGTCTCTCTTCGCCGTTCGCCCTCTCTCCCTGCCGTCGATGACAGGGAAGAAGAAATGGGGAAGGGGGGGAAGAGAAACCCTAATTCTCTTCCTCTCGATTTTTAATTTAATTTAATTTATTTTTTTTACAACTTAAACCCTGTACTTTGCTACTCCAAAATATTTGGTGGGATTTTTCCCCCTCTTCTCAATCCCTTTTAATCTCTTTTCTCCATTTAACTTTATTTTTGTTTTCATTCTAAATTCTACAATTTAACCCACTTCATTAAATTTAAATCCCACTTATTTGCTTAATGTCACACATACATCTTAATTATGCATACCACATTTTTAATCCTTTCGTACCCCACTTCCGACGTATCCTGAACGTCGCCAAACAACGATTATTAGCCCAATTTAATTCTCCAAATTTCATTTTGTTCGAAAAATTCTAATTTTACCGACTTCGACCAATTGACTAAATTTGTATACGTGGACTTGACCAATTGACCAATTTACGTACGTGGTCGCTACACGACAATTCAATCAACTTCTTCAAAACTATGACCGATTTTCAATGCGAAAAATTTACACATGGAATTTATCAATAAAAATTTCACGGCTTTTACATCTTAACCTCCTTGAAAGAAATTTCGTCCCGAAATTTAAAACAAAACCCACTACATATCAAAAAGATGAGGGTATTTGCATATCATGTCCGACTCAACTTCCTACTTGCTTCCCTTTCGTTGTGATTCCCCCACAACACATGAACCAATGAAATTTTCTTGCCCTGAAGCACTTAACCTCTATGATTGTTCATTTGTCTAAGGATGATGGGTAATAATGAGATTCAACTTTGTCCCCAACACTTTTTGCAAGGACCTCCAAAACATGAACATAAACCTCGGGTCGCGATCTAAAACAATACTCGAAAGGACGTCATGGAGACGAACAACGTTCTCAATATAGAGGCGACTCCACCTCAACAAGGGAAAATCCATCATAATCATGAAACTATCAAAACAATGTGCAATCTTTACCCCAACAGCAATAACAGACCTTTGATCTCACTCTCCACCATGAACAAACAATCATAAAACCAAACCTCAATATTTCACCAATAGTGGACAAAACAAAATATCATTCCAACAATAACTGATCCTTAATAGGCTTATCATCATTAAACAAATTCCCAACGGTTCCTTTACAAAAACCTTAGCACAATCACCTTGAACAATACTCATCAACCAATAGCAACAAAACTACCCCTCTTGGGTTCTAACAAATCAATACTGAGCATATTGAAAATTTTCAGTTTCCTCAACAAATTGAGTACAATAGGTATTGTCAAAATAATACAATCCTTATAATCTTATCCAATGACTAAACTAAATCCCTCAAGTTCACCAATGACGACAACAACGAATCCCCAATAGTTTCACTAGTTAAACTGTAACCAAAACAGGAACCAAAATCAACTAAGCACAACACTTTGTGCAATCAAAGCATAACAGACTATTATCGGATCTCAGATAACAATCAACAAGTCTCCAAAATTTCTTTCAACATCAATTTATCATTTTCGCAGCTAATAATGTCAAGCAACAACCCAAACAAATCTCGTTATCAAAGCAAAATCCAACATAAAGATAGGAGTCCGAAAAATCAAAAACCAAATTCATCAATGACTGCAGACAAAACATTAGATCAGGATAAAGTGAGTAAACTTGGTCAAACGATCCACGATGACCCACACCGCATACACTACTAAATCATCCCATTAACTTCCTCTTTGATCAAGTCATTCTATGGATGTAACTGCTTTATCCTCCAAAGCAAAGATAATGTGCCAACCATATTATACGCACAAGCTGTTTCATCTTACTCATAGTATTACAGACTATAGTCTCCAACAATCATAGATCGCTTTTTCTAATCCAAAACCAAATAAGCTAGTGACCCTTGAGGCTTTTGGCTCAAGACATCAACTATGACATTCGTCTTTTCCAAATAATACTCTAGACTAAAATTGTAGTTCCCTACGTATTTCATACACCTGTGTTGTCTCAATTTCAAATCTTTCTAAGTGAAAAGATACTTCAAACCCTTGTAATCCAAAAATACCTAGAAGTTTGAACCATACAAATAACTCCTCTAAATCTTTAAAACAAATATCATAATAACTAATTCCAAGTAATGCATTGGATAATTCTTGTCATGGGTCTCAACTATCGTAATGTGTAAGCAACCTCTTTACCATGTTGCATCAAGACACATCCCAATCCAATTCCCATTACGTCCATGTAAACTGCATAAGGTTGCTCACTACCAAGCACTATCAGAATAGATGCACTTATCAATCTATTCTTTAAGACTTCAAATGCACTCTAACATTGATCATTCCATTCAAATTGTACTCATTTTTTTATTTAACTTCGTCAGTGGCATAGCTAACGAAAAAAAAGTTTCTACAAACCCCTGATAGTAATTGGCAAGACTAGGAAAACTACGAATCTCTAACACATTTTTCATAGGCTGTCACAGTACAACTGTCTCGATCTTCGCAAGATTTACCGAGATTCCATCTCGTGGAACAAGACGCACTAAAAATTTAACCTCGGACATCCAAAAGCTACATTTACTCTACTTTGCATATAATTGGTGATCTCTCAAAGTCTATAACACAATCTTAAGATGTTATCAATGCTAGCTTTAAGATTTAAAATAAATCAAAATATCATCGATAAACACCACGACGAACCGATCTAAATAAGGTAAAAAAAACTCGGTTCATAAGATCCATGAATGCTGTTGGGGCATTAGTCAACTCAAAAGATAAGACTAAAAACTCAAAATGCTCATATCTCGTCCTAAAACCTGTCTTCGAGATATCCTCTTCCCGAATCTTCATTTGGTGATAACAATATCTCAAATCAATCTGAGAGATATATCATGAACCTTCAAACTAATCAAACAACTCATCGATCTTGGGCAGCAAATATTTATTCTATATGGTAACCAGTTCAACTTTCAATAATCAAGGCATTGTCTCAAAGAACCATCCACGTTCTTGGCAAACAAAACTGGAGCACCCCATGAAGAGATACTATCCCGAATAAATCTCTAATCTATCAACTCATACAACTGCTCCATTCCACTACTCCCTTATCTCATTAAACTCTACAAGAGCCATTTCACACGCAGGTATAGAAACTAGAGTAGTGCCCGAAACTAAATCAATACAGAACTCGATCTCATGGTATGGAGGCAACCCTGGTAACTCATCAGGATACACATCTGAAAACCCTCTCACAACTGAGACATCCAGATCCTGACCAGCGGCCTCAACCACAATATTCACTAACGAAAGTTCTCGTACAACTTTAATCCACAGCGACTACCCAAACATATCTACAAAATAGAATTGGTCATCACTACACTAAGATCATTGCAATAAACAACAACACGGTCCTTGTTTAGAAATAATTTTAACTCGCTTTAGATGGCATTCTATAGTTGCCATTTCTTCCCTCAACTAAGCCATACCGAAAATCACATCGAACTAACAAATGGGTAAAACAATCAAATCTACAGAAAATTATACAATCATCAATAACTACACAGACTACTCTGCACACAACAACTACTCCACTATGGACACCCAAAGGAGTATTAAACATCAATAGAGATTTCCATCTGACTACTAATCCTAGGTCAACTCATGAAATGCTCTATCCATAAACTCATGATAGATAATACTACTATACTATACCCCAAATACTTCACAAAATCTTTCCACCTCATCAACTGGACATCATAATTGAACCTCACGACGTTCCACCAATTGGACGTCAATTTCTCCAAGTAATGACTAATAATTCCCACTTGGAACATTTCCAAAATTTGGAGTGCCTAAAAATTCTTCTTCATTTTTTTTTGAACCAATACTATGCTCCCATTGGGTTTCCAACACCCTCAAATACGAGTTCAGAATTGCTTTTAACCATTCTTAACTTTCCCATTTATAAAAATTAAGGCAAAGTCTCCCTAATTTCTTTACTCCCCCAAAAGCTACAATCACACATCCTGCATCAAATCCCAAACAATTCTAGTATGATTTATCATTTATTACATCCATCAATCAACTTTATCAACGAATTACAATTATTCACATCAGATACAGTCATCCAACACTATTAATTAACTAACATTTCCTTTCAACATTCATTACATCTATTACCAACAAAATGCATACATTCCAACTTCACCTTGCTTTCAATGTGCTCACATACCGTCCGAGCACACTGTAACCGCTTTCTCCATCAATTTATATTTTATCTTCAACGATTATCCAAATAATCCAATTACTCCGAATTATCCTTAACCTATCATATTCATGTGTTAAACAATTATTGGTCAAGTTCTGCAAACTATCAATCATTGCTACAATGAGATCAAAACTACACTCTTCTAATCTACCACGAGATGTCCTCCTCAATGGCATTTTAAAAATTCAGAGAAAATAAATTCCTACTTTGTTAGAAAACTTGATTTGTGCACAGTATGTATAACCTTACTTTACACCATTAAATTCTCGAGTGATCGCTACTTACGAATTCGGAACCTTGAAGCTCTGATACCATAAAATTCTGTCACGATCCAGAGACGAGCCTAACAGAACCGCCGGGTTAGGCGACCCTATCCTCGTAGAGAACCCGATCACCCAGCCCAAGGCGTGTGTTTTAGCGGAAGACTTATAAATATTTAATTCGGCCCAAGATGATATGGGCCTAGGTCCGAGTAGGGATCACGAGAAAAGTAACGATGCATAAATTAAAATCTAATCCAAGTA
>JAJTVF010006886.1:0-10907 GCA_022433065.1 Begonia loranthoides
TGGTAAAAATCAACTCTTCACCAAAGTTTTGAACAAAGGCGATGTGTTTGTCTTTCCCGAGGGACTCATTCATTTTCAATTCAATATTGGATATACAAACGCAATTGCCTTCGCGGGGCTCAGTAGCCAAAATCCAGGAGTCATTACCGTTGCTAATGCAGTGTTTGGATCTAGTCCTCCCATTTCTCCAGATGTTCTCACAGGAGCATTCCAAGTCGATAAGAACACTATCGCTTACCTTCAAAAGCAGTTTTGGTACAATAATAATTAGAGTTTCGTTATGTTGTGCCTTGACACGTGATTAACGATAAGTTCTCATCTATATTATGTGATTTTTGTGATGTCTTTTATTTTTTTTATTATGTTAAACAAATGAATCATTATGTTTCACAAATGAAATAAAATGAGGTTTATATATATTTGTATCTTCCTATTTGAGCTCTCTCTCTCTCTCTCTCTCTCTCTCTAAATTTTGAAGTAATTGGTTTCCTAATTTCAAAACCAAGATTGTAACATCACGATCTTTGCTAAATAGTAAATTTTTGTCCGCTTTGAGCGATGACGTACTTGGTTTTGCTCTGGACTTTTATCTAGAAAATTCTTGAATTAGTTAGGGATAAAATATTATTTGTATAGTGCAATGTAAGATCACCTTAATTAACATGAGATTGCGATCTCATAATTGGGTTCTTGGTCCCAACAAAGCTCTCACAAGAATGCCATCACAATTGCCCCTCCCTCATGAGGCCTTGCTTCCCCATCGACAACCTTTTTTGTTGGGCTCAAATTACTAATTTCCGCCGTGGTTATCTTATGAGCTTTTACAAAATTGGCCTTTTTTTCGAAACAAACATGCATTTTTGATTTAGATACAATCTATGGTTTGTGAATAAAATTTTGAACTATATTTTCAACGTAAATATTTCTGGTATGAATAAAAATAGTTATAATAATATTAATTTAGAATCCTTTATAGATAATACAATTATCAAACACGATTATAAAAAGAAATCATAGAAAATAAAGAGATTTAAGCAAGAAATTGAACAAGTAAAAAATAACGAGCATGTGAAAAATATTATGAAAATTGAAATTAAATTACATAAGAGAATTTATGTGCAATTAAATAAAAAAAGAGAACACATATGTCATGCTCTGAAGGGTTAAAACTTTTTCTTGCTTTATTTTTTTTTTCAAAATACATCATATATAAAAATTGTGCCTTTAAAACCACACACTGTAATATCTACTTCAATTTCATTTTTTAATGGAAACGAATTATTTCCTTCCCCGTTTATGAGAAACGACAAATTTCCATTAAGGCAAATTTTTCCCATTAAACAGGGGTTTTCACCCTCATTTTCTTCACACCCGTACCTCCCCCTCTGCCTTTGCCATTTTCATCTCATGAAGCACAACCAACTCCAACGTTTTGGAGAAGAATCTTGAAAGGGATTCTAGGTCAAATTATCGACCTTGGTAAGTCATTTCCTTTCCCTTCTTCGTAAATTCGTTTTTGGCAAAAACCTTTGAATTGATTGATGCGAAATTTGGAATTTATTGGTCGAAGGTTTGGGAAACCATTTTTGTTGGGAGTGTGTCGAGTTTCACTTTGTTGATTAAGGTTTCCAGTGGTCGGAAATCCCTGTAATCAGAGATCGCCGGCAGAGGTATTAAAACTTGATTTTTATCTTAAGCGATTCTCTTTTTTATGACATTTTGGTCTGGATTTTGAATTATTGAATTTTTTTATAAATCAGAATACTCTGTGTGAAAGGAAAACTGATGGATCGTGAGAATGTTGGAAAAATCGTCAAGCATTGGTGAATGTTGTTGGTGTCACGCCCCAAAGGGAACTGGAGACAGAACGGGGAACGATCCGGCCCAAAAAGGAACCAAATCGTCCAACCCTAACTTAAATCCAATAAATAGCAGCGGAAGACTTAAATATTCACGTTAGAGATTAGGGCAGAAAATAAAGGTCCAGAAGTGACAATGATGTAATCCAATTTAACAAAGTCTAAAATTTAGTGGAAATAACATAAAATATAACTAGGTTACAAACCTCACTAAAATATCTTTAGTCTACAAATAATTAAAATTTTGAGAAACTCCAAATTTTCTCTTGAGATGGCAATGAGGAACTACTCTGATCATTTCCTGAAAAATATAGTCATATTTGGGGTGAGTCGACAAAACTCAGTAGGGAATTATTTTATTTTCAACTTATATATCATATAAATTTAACAGACTTTTCAATTACAAATAAAGAGGTGCTGATGAGTAATAAATTGAGAAACAAAAATTAACAAAAGCGATACTCAGGCGATCGCAAGCCAAAAATACCCTGATCAGGTTTAGGGTTTTGCGTCCAGGGACACAGCACATACAGCTGTCCCATTACTCTAGTTAACAATAAAATAAATAAACGTAAAATAAATGTAAATGAATTGAAAAATAAATGTGACATGCTCGAATTAAATTTAATATTTACATTTTAGGAATTAAGGTACGTTAAATATAAAATAACCCCTACCTCGGGTTTGATCCAACCAATACCAAGGCCCAATTGAATAAGTCCAAAGTTGTCCAACGGTAAACAAATCCAACAATTTTCTAAGTCTTGAAACCTAACCATAATGATAAATTATTAAAAATTAGAATATGAATTTAAGACTTATAACCCCAAATGACCTTAAAATACTTGGGTCTAAAGTTTGGGTGTAAAAATTTTAATTCAATCTGAAATCCTACATTAGCTCGAAAGTATGAACTCAAATGCCCCTAATAACCTGGGCCCAAAGATCCTCCTCACCTTGGCACAAAGGCCTCCTTAATCTAGGCCAAAAATTATTTTAATCAATACCCAAAGACTCCTTTAATCAAGGCTCAGCATCTCCATAACTAATCTGGCTCAAAATCCTTATTAATTTGAGCCCACCAGAAGAAATCTGGTATGTAATCCATTTCCCTACTCGCCGACGAGAGGACCAGAATGCATTCGGCCATGAAAGTCACGGCCATCCCAGACACTGCCGGACATCAAACCAACGACTCACCATATTTCCCTCACCTTTAACATGGAAAGCTCTCTAGAGAAATTTAACAACATTAATATCTCTACTCAACGTCCACAACCAAGCCAGTCAATTGAAAATTCATGAAACTTCCGAAGAAATTTTTAAGGAAGTTTTCCAAATCCTTACCGCAATGTTCCTCGCAATTCAACAACCTCAACAGAAACAAAATTGCAACAACAACGCCAAAATTCTAGCCCTAAATGATCAATCTGTCCATTAGAAACTTCTCCATAAGAAATAAATAATTGGCAAAGGAAAGATTGACGTTACCCCAACGATGCACAGTTTGAAAATACCGGATCGAGAACAATAAAAAAAACCTTAACTTTGTCTGAGATTTTCTTCACGGCCAAAATCGCGCCTAAGTCAGCCATGGAATTTCAAAGCTTAAATCACAACCTTTAACAACCCATTTAATTGCTTAATATCAAACACTAACGAGGAGAAGAGATTCAAGATTCGTGGCTTACCTTGGACGCGAACGATGGTTACACAGTCGGAGACCATTTCCTTCTTACACAAACGCTACTCGCCGAAAGATCCATCATCTTCACCAAAAACTATTAAGAGAGTAAAAGAGAAAGAATCTTTTCATAAAACTTCTTCTTGTTCTGTACAATGGAAGATAGAACTCTTATATGCTGAGCTCGTTATTCAGTAATATAGAGAATACAGAGATGAAAATAAAACTGAAAACAACTGCTTGAGCACGTGACACAATCAGGTGGAAGTTTGCTTATCCAGCTGGAGCTTCACAGACTAATTCTTCATATCAGCATTGTTGTTATTTGTAATAGCCCCTCTCAAGATGGACTAAGCAGATTTATCAACTCCATCTTGCAGAGAAGATCATGAAACAACCCAGAATTAACTGGTTTAGTAAAAATATCGGCGAGTTGATGATGAGAAGCTACATGCAGAGTTTTGGTGAGATTTTGCTGAACCTGTTGACGCACTAAGTGACAATCGATCTCGATATGTTTTGTGCGTTCATGAAAAACAGGATTTGATGCAATGTGCAGAGCAGATTGGCTATCATAAAACAAGAGAGTAGGCATGGAAGAAAAAATTCTGAAATCAGCAAGAAGTGCTTTAAGCCAAATGATTTCACAACAAGCATGTGCCATGGCTCTATACTCAGCTTCAGCAGAAGATTTGGAGACAGTGTGTTGTTTCTTTGACTTCCAAGAGATTAATGAGGAGCCAAGAAAAACACAAAAACCCGTGATGGATCTTCTGGAGTCCGGGTAAGTACCCCATCATAATCACTGAAAGCTTTTAACTGAAGAGAAGAATTAACAGGGTAAAAAAGACCAAGGCTAGGAGATCCTTTAAGATACCGTAAAATACGATGAGCAGCCTGTAAGTGAGAAGACCGTGGTTGTGCTAAATATTGGCTTAATTTGTTAACAGCAAAACATATGTCCGGTCGCGTAATTGTTAGGTATAGAAGTTTGCCAATAAGTCTACGAAAGACAATAGGATCATCCAAAAGTGTACCTTCAGTTAAAGACAATTTGCAAGTAGAGTCCATAGGTGTGGAAGCTGGTTTACATCCAAGATAGCCAGAATCTGCTAATAATTGCAATGCATAATGTCTTTGATTTAAGGATATGCCTTTAGAACTTCGTGCAATTTCAAGTCCCAAAAAATAGTGGAGCGTACCCAAGTCCTTGAGGTTGAACTTGTTGTGCAAGAGGTTCTTAAAAATAGTCATATCATCAACTGAAGTACCTGTCATGATTATATCATCAACGTACACCAGAATTGCGATAAAAGAATCTGGCTTGAATCGAAGAAATAAGGAAGAATCAGAACCTGATTGCTTGAATCCATGGGCCAGCAATTCAGTGGAAAATTTAGAGAACCATTGCCGTGAAGCCTGCTTCAAACCATACAAGGATTTATGTAATTTACAGACCAAAGGAGCAGAACCAGCAGAGTTGACAGAACTGTCAACCTGATATCCTTTTGGCAACTCCATAAAAACTTCCTCATGAAGATCTCCATGCAGGAAGGCGTTGTTCACATCTAACTGAGTCAATTTCCATCCATGAATTGAAGCTAAAGCAAGTAAAAGTTTGACAGTAACCAGTTTGGCAACCGGAGAGAATGTGTCAAAATAGTCAACACCTTCGGTTTGAGTGAAACCCTTAGCAACCAGGCGAGCTTTGTAACGCTCAATAGAACCATCAGCAAGATATTTGATCTTGTATATCCACTTACAACCAATAGCTGGTTTGTCGGATGGTAGAGAAACAACAGACCATGTTTTGTTTCGCTCAAGAGCCTGCAATTCAGCATCCATTGCATCCTTCCAAACAGTGAGTTTCTCGGCTTGCTTAAAAGATTTGGGTTCGGTATGTGAAGAAATAGCAAGACAAAGAGCTTTAAAAGAAGGAGACAAATGATGATAGGAAAAAGAATTAGCAATGGGATATTTAATGGAAGATGGAAAACAGGAACTAGAAGCATCAGAAAGATAGCAATGATAGTCCTGTAAATATGAAGGAGGTTTAACACGCCTAGATGGTATATTAGAAGGTTTAGAATTGGAAGTAGAAAGAGATGGAGGAGAATTGGAAGTAGAAAGAGATGAAGGAGAAGTGGAAGTAGGAAGAGAGGAAGGAGAAACATTTAAATCAGAACAGACTAATTCTTCATGATGCAGAATTGTTGGAGATATAGGAAAGATAGATGAAACAGATTCAGAAATGGAGGAAGAAGTATGTAAAGGAAATATTGTCTCATGAAAAATAACATTGCGTGAAATGACAATATTGTTAGTTTCAATGTCGAGAGTTTTGAGCCCTTTGTAACCAGTGGGATATCCTATGAAAATTGAAGCACGAGCTCGAGGAGAAAATTTGTCACGACCACTAAGCAATGTAGAAACAAAACACAAACATCCAAAAGTTCGAAGTTGATGATATGAGGGACGTTTATTATGAAGTCTTTCAAAGGGAGATTTATTTGATAAAAGTGGAGATGGCTGTCTATTAATTAAATAGACAGCAGTTAAAATGCATTCATCCCAATATGGCAGAGGAAGATAGGATTGAAAAAATAAAGCTCTGGCCACATTTAATATGTGTTGATGCTTTCGCTCGACCACAGAGTTCTGTTCGGGTGTTTCAACACAGGATTTGTAATGGATAACACCTCTAGTTTTAAAGAAATCGACAAGAGCAAATTCATTAGCATTATCTGAACTAATGCTTTTAATAGAAACATGGTATTGAGTATCAATAAGTTGAAAAAATTGAGGAAGAACAATTCGGACTTCAGCTTTGGATTTAAGGAGATAAACCCAAGTAGCACAGGAATAATCATCCACAATGGTGAGGAAGAATCTGTTGCCATCATGAGTGGGTGTAGCAAATGGTCCCCAAACATCACAATGAATAAGAAAAAATGGAGCATCAGAGATATTGTTATGAGAAATATATGGCAATTTCTTTTGTTTGGCCATAGGACAAATCAAACATGTTTTATTAGATTGATTTTGAAAAACAGAAAGTGAAATTTGATCCTTAATAGCATGGACAACCATATGTGATGGATGACCGAGTCTATAATGCCACAAAGACAAATCAGAAATACATGAATTGCAAGAAGAAATATCTGTATGTTTGAAGGCAGATTGTTTTGAAACAATAGAAGCAGCAGATGTGGGAGAGGAGGTTTGATGTAGAATATACAGGTTGCCCTGTCTTTCACCCGTCCCAATCGTTTCGTCTGAGAGATGGTCCTGAATGTGACATTTGAAAGATTGAAAAATAATGGAGCAAGTGAGATTGGATGTCAAAGCACTAACAGATAACAAATTAAATCGAAATGTTGAAACATAGAGAACATTTGAAAGACAAATGGTAGGAGTAACTTGGACAGAACCAATACGTAGAATCTGAACTTTAGAGTTGTTTGGCAAAGTGACATATTTGTGTAGAACAGGATAAGAATGAGAAAAAAATGTGAGATTTGAACAAATGTGATGGGTTGCACCAGTATCAATATCCCATTTATCGAGAGAATGAACTGAATCATTAGAAATAGCAAAATTGATATAAGAAGGAAAAATACCAGTGAAGCTAGATGCAAAAGGTGTTGAGGTAAAGCAATCCGAGTTGTCACTGATGGAAGAAGAATGTCGCTGAAGCATTGAGCTGAGGAGAGCTATCAATTGTTTACATTGATCTGCTGAGACACCATCAGAAATCTTGATATTAATGGGAGGAGAAGATGTCATTTGATCAGTACTGGTTTGGTGTACGGAAGCTTTGTTGTTTGTCTTGATTTTGTACCTTGGAGGATATCCATGTAATTTGTAACACTTCTCAACAGTGTGTCCAAGAAGTTTACAATGTGTGCAGAATGGGCGATCCTTCTTTGATTTCATAAATGATCCAGGTTGAGTGATGTGGTTTGAATTAGAATGGAAAGCCATAGGAGGAACAGATTGTCCAACTTGACTTCGTGGTTCAAGAATTGTCCGCTGTCTCTCATCCTGGATGATTAAAGAAAATACTTTTCCAATGCCAGGTAAAGGATCCATCATCAAAATTTGGGCACGAATATTATAGAAGGATTCATTTAAATCCATTAGAAAAAGCATCACATATTCCTCTTGTTGATATGTGGTAAGAGACTTCATACCTCCACAAGAGCAGTTGGGAATAGGTCTAAAATCCTGCAGTTCATCCCAGAGAATTTTGACTTGTGTATGATACGAGCTGATATCCATTGTTCCTTGAGAAATTGATGATAGCATCTTGCGTAATTGATAGGTTCTTGGTCCATTGCTTTGTTTGAATCTGTCTGCTAAATCACTCCAAACTGTTGTAGCAGAATCGAAGTATATAAGGCTGTCTGCAATATCCTTATTGACTGCATTCAGGATCCAGGAAATGACCATACTGTTGCATCGCTTCCAAAGATTGAATTTATCATCGGATGGTGACGGTTGTGTGATTGAACCGTCGACAAATGCGAACTTATTTTTGGCATTAAGAGCCATGATCATTGCCCGTCGCCAAGTGAGAAAGTTAAGGCCATGAAGAGGATGAGCAACTAAAATCAAACCTGGATGATCTGAATTGTGCAAGAAGAAAGGACTATTGGAATCCTCCATGATCGATTTAGAAGAAAAAGTATTGTTGATATGCTGATTATCGGGCAAAGGATGCGAAGAAGATGGTGCTTTAGTTGCAGAAGGAACGTCGACTGATGAAGAAGATGGAGCTGCAGATGGAGCTGCAGGAGCTGGAGGAACGTCGATTGAAGAAGGACCTACAATAACTGATTTGTAGGATCCTCTATTTCGAGTCATTGAAAGAGATGAAGATTACACAGAGAAGCAAAAAATTGCTCTGATACCATATTAAGAGAGAAAAAGAGAAAGAATCTTTTCATAAAACTTCTTCTTGTTATGTACAATGGAAGATAGAACTCTTATATGCTGAGCTCGTTATTCAGTAATACAGAGAATACAGAGATGAAAATAAAACTGAAAACAACTGCTTGAGCACGTGACACAATCAGGTGGAAGTTTGCTTATCCAGCTGGAGCTTCACAGACTAATTCTTCATATCAGCATTGTTGTTATTTGTAATAAAAACCCAGCAGAGATGGCGAAACCAAGATCTGAGAAGATGGGGAAGATTGGAGTGGGGGAGACCTTCCCCACTCCACCTGAAAGAGGGGGGAGGTTTCCCCCCTGTTTCGGAAACAACTCCCCTGAATGGGGAGTTGTTTTATTTTATAAATTAAAAATTTTTTTTTCTGGGCCAAATGGGCCGATCTTTACAGTTGGGGATGCTGTTGCCAAATTGCGACTATGAAATCGCAAGTTGCGACATATATTGCGTCAGTCTTAGCTAAATGGGTAACAGCAAAATCACTCATGTTGAGGTGAGCTTTGGCAAACTGGATTGCGGTTCAAACTTTCTATGACTGCGCTTCAGTCTTTGCTTCAAAATCTTTGGCCCAACCGGTTGGGCTATAGTCCAAACCCTTTTGGGTTGCGGTTAAGGGTCTATTTTAATAAATTTTCTTTAAGAGACATTTTGTGAGGTAAACTATATTATAGATAACTATAATTTTTATTTTTCATTTTCTGTACAGTTATTTTTAGAATATATTGTTATGCTATCTGGATATCACTTGTTGGACTTGTTTAGCCTATGTTTTTTTGGGGCCTGGAATATAATTAATATTTAAGACTTATGTTGCTATTATAAAAATTAAAGTAAAATGGATCAGAGGATTTGGTTCTTTCGGGCCAAGTCATTCCTCGTTCTGTCTCGGGTCCCATGCAGGTCATGACATACAAAGCAGAAATCTTTAAAATTTATCTATTTTAAATACAACGTAGCAAAACCCATTGAGAGATTATTTGAGGATCAAAGTTTTGAGGCGGATATTTTTGATTCAAATATTTTTTGAGAGATTTCTGAAATTTTTTGGGAGAGACGAGTTCGTTGAAATTTGATATTTCGTTGCTGGATCAGAATACTAGATTTCAGTTATGGCAGGTGAAGATGCAAGATGTTTTCGCACAGATGGATTTAGACGACGTGTTATTAGGCTCGATAAAATGTCCACTACTTGGAGTGAAGAGGAGAAAATTCGAAAGGATCGAAAAGTCCTATATTTGATACGTCTGCATTTGTCAAATCAGATTTTGCACGATGTTTTGAACAAAAAATCTATCATTGAGTTATGGCTCAGATTAAAAGAGTTGTGTATGAGAAAAACCTTGACTAGCAAGTTGCATTTGAAGCAAAAACTTTATTCTCATCAGTTGATCAAAGGAGGTTCTATTACAGAGCACTTGACTACATTCAAGGAATTAGTTTATGATTTGGAGACTATGGGATGCAAGTACAATAAGGAGGATTTAGGGTTAATTCTACTATGCTCGTTGCCTATTTCATATGGTTCTTTCAGAGATACGGTTTTGTACAGTAGAGAAAGTCTAACTTTGGAAGAGGTTTATAGTTCATTGTTATACCAGAATTCCCATCAATAAATCTTAAAGGATAGGTGGAAGGGTCCTATTCCGGGACTAAGAACCCAACCGACATGTAAACGATTAAGAAATGTGTGAATCTGCACTGTGTTGTCAACCAGGAACAGTGCTGTGGTCAACTAGGGTCAAATTCGAGACAATCTGTCTATTTTTTGGTCGACCAGAAGTGAAAATTCGGTCGCCCAATACTGTCCCGATCGACCGGACAATGGTGGTTGATCGCACCCACAGTGATGGTCGACCGCTCTGGTCGACCAGAGCCACTTCTAGTCAACTAGCGCGTGCCCTACACGAACTGGGTCCCTATTGGTCAATCAGTAATTGCACAATAGTCGACCAAAATCAGTTTCTAGCTAGTTTTACTAGTTGAAAACATGTCGTTTTCCTCTGTTTTCGCCTCCAAATGACGAATACTTATACATAAACTCCAATACAACAAATATAATCTAGAAATGTCCACCGGATTCAAGTTTTTAAGCTTGAATCTGAGGCCAATAAATTTTCTGAATTTGAAACTTAAAAATGAAGGGTTTGGATGGAGATACTCACAGACGGCCTTCACAAATGTTGATCACCTCGATGTTGCGAACCCTGCTTCGTTGCTCAGACGTCTTAACTTTCCAATTTGATTTCCTCTCCCTCTTTTGCGATTATTTCTCGGCCGCGAGAAGAAAATGACAAACCCTCATTTCATTCATTCATCTTCTTTTCTTTATTTTAATTTAATTTTATTCATTTAATATATAAATTTATATATTAAATATACATATCATATATTAAATAACTAATTTCAAATT
>JAJTVF010006889.1:0-10311 GCA_022433065.1 Begonia loranthoides
TCGATTTGAATCGGTCTGATTTTTGGACACTTTCGAACGAACGCGGATGTAGTATGAGTCTGAATGTCCAAATCTGCCTTAAAATTTTACACATGCGGACAAATGCAGACGAGCCATCACGTCCGTACTTGTCTGAATCATCGTAGTTCTGCGTTAAAGAACAATTTAAAATCAAAAAGAAATCGACGTATAACCAATGAAAACCCGATCTTCGGGGCATACCGTACATCCAGCAGGGAGGGTACAGGGAGGCAGTCCCTGTTGGTTGGGGCTTGATGTACGATTCTGTGTCGGAAGATCGGGTTTTCATTGGTTATACGTCGATTTCTTTTTGATTTTAAATTGTTCTTTAACGCAGAACTACGATGATTCAGACAAGTACGGACGTGATGGCTCGTCTGCATTTGTCCGCATGTGTAAAATTTTAAGGCAGATTTGGACATTCAGACTCATACTACATCCGCGTTCGTTCGAAAGTGTCCAAAAATCAGACCGATTCAAATCGAACGAGCTCCATTCTCGTCCGTATTCGTCCGAAAGTGTCCAAAATTGGACAGATTCAAATTGGACGAGCTCCGTTCTGGTCTGCTTTCATCCGCAATACTAGGGATGAGAAATCGCGTCCTCGTCTCATTCGGTGCGCTCTAGGGCTAAACAGTGCACTTGCGGACGAGAGATTGCGTCCACAAGAGTGTAGTGAACACTTAGAGCGTGGGAATCGTGTCCTCACGCGTCCCCAACCCCAATTCCTACCCTCCTTTACTTAAATTTTCTCATATAAATTACACCCAACTACTTCCAAATCATTTATGTGATAATAATCAACTCCAAAATGTCATCCCGCAATATAACGCATTAGTTTTTGCGAAATTCATAATATCATAAAGACGGAGAAAATAACAGGGTATTACAAAATATAAAATGTCTTTTCTAACTTTAATACAAAACAACTTTTCAAAATGAAACTGCATGTGACAATGACCTCTACATGTAAATGCATCTTGCTGCTTGTATGGATGCATTGCTCACTTCCTACTGACTTTCTTAGATTTCTCTATTGGGTTTCAAACGTCCAACATTTTATAGAACACAGGTTATAGTTTTCAAACAAACTCCTCTACACAGTACACAATTTTCACTTGACAAACGAACGATACTCTTAGAAATTATAGAACACCAAACAACACGAACAGTAAATTATAATACCACAAACCCAGAAACCACAGATTTGGAAACACTCCCAATATCTAAAAGGATTGTTCTTTAGAATTCTCTTCATCCAAAAAAAGTCCTCCTCTCTATAACTTCAAGATTTTTTTATTAACTCCAACCGTTCCCTTTATGACTTCCCACACAACTCCCTTTCTCTAATTTATGGAACTACCCTTAACCTCTCTTATTATAAACAACACCAAATGATTTCCTACCATAAGTCCTTCACTACTCCCCCTGTCAAAGAGACTTTTTCCTCAAGGTAGAAGTAGGGAAAATGAACTTGAATATCATTAACCGGTTCCCACCTAGCCTTCTCTTTGTTGGACCCAATGCGACATTGTAACACTTTTGTCGGAGTTAAAGAGCTTCCAATCTATAACGACCCGAGTCTTTATTTCCTTTAAAAATATCGTGAAATTTAAAACTTTTCTTTTTATAAAGACATTGGAAGACTTTTCTTTTGTAAAACCCGATCATTAATTTCTATACTTAAAACCTTTTTATAAATTGCAGCGAAAGTAATAAAATTCTTTTCGTTTAAGAACATAACTTAATTATATTGCAAAATCTTCTACCATTTGTTTTCACTTAACTTCTTTTAGCCTAGCTAGCCACAAGACTCGCGCATGCAAATCCTTCATCAACTGTTGCAAATATGTTCTCGTGCATATACCTATATCACAGGGAAACAATGAGTCTAACACCCAGCGAGAATCAGAATGGAATGCAATGTAAATGCTATGCATGTTCATACAATGTATTACAGAAAAGAACCGTATCTTTTCTGTTAGCCAAGGGTCAGGATATGTCCTATGGTCATGTAGCTATCTGTCACTCCTACGTGGAGATACATCCTATGGCATCACTACCATGACCGTCATTGCACTCTTTTGTTGAAGACGTTGGAGGTTTCAGTACAAGAGAAGGGGATACATCCTATGGTCCACGTGATTAACTGTTACTCCGATGGGGAGATACATCCTATGGTGTCCTCACCAATGGACTGTCACCCCTTATCCCGAACCCCCACACGCCTATTTACATAAATATGCATGACATGTGATATGTTGGCAATTTCATAAACCCTAGATATGATGCATGGAGGTCAAATAGAGTTCACAAATTACGCATAAACAAAGAGGAACACAATATGTATAAAGAAAATCATGGAAACAATTATAGAAGTTTAATTGCCAAACAAAGGCTAAACACTTCACATAACAACATGGAATCAAATAGGTTAACTACTAAACCAAGTGTGAGGTTCTTAAAAGGAGTTGTTACACATATATATGACAGAGAATAGATCAATTAATACATGAACTTCTATCTTTAATAATTGAGGAGACTTGTAAATTTGTAGGAATGTCAAGAATAATAGTGAGCATCCTGTGCTTGAACTAGCCAACCCCCAGTTTCAGTTTACATGTTATCAAATCTTTTACAGAACAGGGAAGTAGCCATTTTGAACGAGGTTTAATCTGAACAGTCCGAAATCTTTAGTTCAAGCTATAATCACTCCTTAACAGAGATGACATTCCACTATAATAAATCTACTATCAAAGATTATCTCTAACTATTAACCGCAATTCACATTCTATGTCATACTTCTTCTTTATGTTAGGTTTAACTGGAATTGAAATTACTCACCGTAGCATGAAAATATACCAGACCATAACCCATCACAGTAGTCAAAATAATCACTCGTTAATCAGTGGAATTATTCCCTTGCAACACTAGTAGATTAAATTTTTAAGCATGTATAAAGCTTGAAGCAATTTACAACACATTTTCTATCTGTCAACAGATTGTAAAAACCAATAAATTGACAGGTATGAGAAATTAGGAACAAAACCATCCTCTATTGTTTATTCCACAGTTCACAGAGCCATAATCCAAATCATAACAAGAAGCAACAAATCAAGCAAACACTGAGATGTACGGCCTCCTCTGGCCAACTACATCATCCCAATTTTTACCTATTGAAGATCTCTTCAGAAAATTCCCACGCTGCAACAAGTCGGAGCAACACCCAGGGAACGCAAAACAGAGGCTTACCATGATTTCACAACTCACAAAATAATCTCACACTTCGAACAAAAAACTCTCACAACTCTCGTTCAGCACTCACACGTTCGCAGCCTACCCTAGGCAGCTAGAGATATCCCCATGCCAGCCACTTATAAATGAATGAAGGAGAGAGAGCAAGGGACAAACCTGTGTAGTGGCCAGGATGGAAGTGACGATCACCCAAACCAATGTGTGACTTCCATGTGGTCGACTTGACCGTGCAGGGATAAGTGGGGTAAATTTCCTTAGGTGAGGAGAGAGTTAATGAGAGAAAACAGAGAGAATAAGAGATAGAAAATGGGTTTTCTCATTTAGAAATGATTTTTTTGAGTAGGGAAAGTATCCTTGCCTTATTTGCGTTCGTCCGAAATCCCCATTTCCTAGATAGAGTTGCGTTTTCGTATGAATGAAGGTGTCCTCGCCTTCGTCTGCATGCGTCCGAAATTGTCCAAAAATTGGACAGATTCAAACTCTCTATGTCTGCTATCATCCGTGCTCGTCCTAACCTCGTCCGAAATCTCGTGTTACAGGCGAAGGATGAATTTGGACGCAGAGCCTCGTCCCAAAATGTTTGGGACAACGTACAATGCATTTTCGGACGCGACCTCCAGTCCTCGTGTCGTCCAAGTGCGTCCAAAATGTGTAAAATACAAATCTGTGATAATTTTTCCATTAAAATATATCCCAAAATATTTCTTCCAAATTAATCTTAATTATCATCAAATAAATCCTCACAAATTATATTCTAACAAATACATTCTTGGTAATACCTCCGATGAATATCTGACTAATCTGAATACCCCAAATTACTTTCTAATTTATCTTTATTAAATTCTAATATAAAGGTTAGGGTATTATACAATCGGTGTGATAGCTTCCCACACCACTAGAATATTAGAGATAGCATGGTCGCCAATAACCTTCTTTAGTTTGGAGACATGAAAGATCGGGTGAGCCTTTGAACCTTAAGGTAATTGTAGGCGATAAGCCATCACCCCTACTTTTGCCATAACAGCAAAAGGGCCAAAATACTTAGGAGCTAATTTGTGCATGGCTCGATTCTAAATAGATGTTTGGTGATATGGTTGATGCTTTAACCAAACTAAGTCCCCCACTTGGAATGTCCTCTCCACCCTAGAGGAATTTGCATATGTACGCATTCGATCTTGAGCTTTTTCTAAATAGTGACGGAGTACTTTTAGTTCAGCATCTTTGTCGCTAAGTTGTTGATCGACAAAACCTACGGTTGTTTTCCCTCCACAATAACTCAGTAATGTCAATGGGTAACGACCATAAAGAGCTTGAAATGGAGTGGTTTTAGCTGCTCCGTGAAAATTGGTATTATACCAATACTCTGCCCAACAGAATCATTTACTCAAATATCGAGGTGTATCTGAGATGAAACAACATAGATAAGCTTCTAAGCAACGATTGGGAACTTCTGTATGCCCATCTGTCTAAGGGTGGTAGGCGAAACTCATTTTGAGTTTGGTTTGTGGCAACTTGAATAATTTACGCCAAAAAAGACTTGTAAATATTTTGTCGCGGTGACTAACAATGATTCGAGGAAAGTCATAAAGCCTAATAATTTCCTTACAAAACAATTATGCCACCCCTTTTGCGGAAAATGGATGTTTTAGAGCTAAAAAGTGTGCATACTTTGTGATGCAATCAACCACTACCAAAATGACGGAGTATCCCCATGATTTAGGAAGCCCTTCAATGAAATCCATGGAATGTCTTCCCATACTTGCTTTGGAATAGATAAAGGTTGCAGTAGACCTGCTGGTTGTGTGGATTCTATTTGGTTTCTTTGACAGATAGCGCAATTGGACACCACTGGGTTGACATATTTTGTTAAGCCCTTCCAGTACACATTAGCACTTAATCATTTAAAGAATCGCCAAGTGCCCAAATGTCCACCCATGGGGGTGTTGTGAAAATCTTCTAATAACTTATCTTTCAAAGAGGAGTTATTCGGTATCAGAATCCTATTTTTAAACAATAACACCTCGTTAAAAATATCATATCTTAGGTTTTTGTTGGTGCCCTTCAAAATGGTATCTCTGATTTTTTTCATAACTTTGGAGTGGCAAAAATTTCTTTCTTCAATGTGTCCATGTTGAGGAATTGAAGACCGGAGATAGTCAACAAAAGATTTGGTGCCTTCCAACCCCCTCGGCGAGAAAGAGCATCTGCGACTTTGTTGTCATGTCCGAGTTTGTAATGAATGTCAAACTCATACCCTATAAGTTTCACTAACCATTTCTTTTGGTCCGGTGTCGTCAACCATTGATCTAATAAGAATTTCAACAAACGTTGATCGAAATATATTGTAAAATGCCTCCCTAATAAATACGATCACCATTTTTGCACGGCTAAAACTAAGGACATGAGTTCTCTTTCATCAACTGATTTATTTTTGGCAGATCCAGTTAATCTCTTGCTGAAAAATGCAATAGGATGGCGTGCTTGCATCAAAACTACCCTCGGATACATCCACTTCAATTTCAAATTTGCTAGAAAAATATGGTAATACTAACACTAGAGTTTCAGTCATTCTCTGTTTGAGCTTGTCAAAAGCAAGTTAAACTAGTTCTATCCAACAAAATGCTCCCTTTTTTAGTAACTCCATTAAAGGTTAGATAATCGTACCATAATTGCAGACAAAACGCCGATAGTAACAGGTTAACCCTAAAAATCCCCACACTCCTTAATATTGGATGGAATAGGCCATTCCAACATAGCTCGGATTTTATCCTCCTTTGCCGCTACCCCTTGAAGACTGATGTGGTGGCCTAAATAATGCACAAAATCCAGGAAGAATGTACATTTTTTTTTATTAACAATGAATTGTCCATCTCTCAAAATCTCAAGCACCGTACATAAATGTCCATAATGCTCAATCGGGTTTCGGCTATATACTAATATATCATTCAAAAATACTAACACAAATTGTCGAAGAAATGGATGAAACATATTTGTCATAATTGCTTGAAAGGTAGTCAGTTCATTGGTTAAACAAAATGGCATGACTAAAAATTCATAATGACCATCATGCGTTTAGAAAGCCATTTTTTTCACATCTGCTAGATTCATCTGTGTCTGATGGTATCCACTCTTCAAATCTAATTTTGAAAAATAAGAAGCCCCCTGGAGTTCATCAATCAGCTCATCTATAACTGGTATTGAAAATCTATCTGTCACGATGAGTTGGTTTAAATTTTGATAATCGACACAAAATCTCCATTCACCATCTTTTTTTTGAACTAATAACACCGGACTAGAATAAGAGTTCTGACTTGGTCGAATTATACTTGAAGCGGCTATGTCACTAACTAAGTTTTTGATCTGGGATTTCTGTGAATGCAGATATTGGTAAGGTCTAATATTTGAAGGAATGGCTCTGGGTTGCAAACGTATAGCATGGTTACGACTCTGTACGAGAGAGAGAGAGTTAACTGCTCTAAAAAGATCCCTGCATATTCGTTGTATAACGCTGCCATATACCCAGAAATCAAATTATCCTCATGTTTTTCTTCCTGATTTTGCTTACTTTGCCATTCAACCATGTAACATTCTTCTCCTTGAGTTGCTGCCTTAACTGGATTTTTAATGGAGACTTGCCGAATAGATAGTTGTGTTTCCTTTAGCAAAAGGTGTCTGGCTCCATTTTTAATAAATTTTAACCAAAGGTTGAGTGAAATTAGCTTAGAATGTACCCAAAGTGCCCAATCAGTCCACCCCTAAAACAATACCAACACTGGGGGTTTGAATAGAATAAGCCACCACTCAAAATTCTACCCCTTTGACATGCCTCGGGGGCCGATGCCTATTACTCGATCGCAAACAAGGTCCTTACTTTTACTTAGCCAAATTACTGATGATCTTGTTTCTTTTGCAAGTATTAACTTCGAGGATGGTTCCATTTGGGATGTTGTCCCAACGGATAGGGAGCAGCCTATGCATGTCTTGACTTGGGACACACGTGAGTGTTGTGAGCTTCATTAGACGGAAATTTTTCTTCCCGGTATCCCAAACGTTAACCTTTCAATTATGCATTTTTTAATTTCTTATTTTATTTTTATGGCAAACATTGAGCCTATTTTGTGAGGGTAAGGCATGGTTATAAGCTTTACTCATTCATGCATTTAGATTGTTGGTTAGGTTAGATGGTGATGATTCAGTTATGGGTTGATGGGCCAAGTCCAATCCATTTCAAGCCCAAGGAAAGAGCAAGCCCAAAGAAAACATCAAGAAGCTGCCACGTGTACGCCATGCATGATATCTCCCACCAGCTTTAATCTCGGCCATTCATTCCACATTCATCCAAAGGCCTGCATGTTGCCACCCAAAGAAAACATCCAGGAGCTGCCACGTGCACTTCATGCATATTGCCACCCACCTGCCTCATCTCAGCTGTCCATCATCCCCTACTCATCATCACCTAGGCTTATAAATATCCATGGATTAGATGCATTGAAAAACTTTTGATCAGATTAATATATTAGTAGCTTCTTCCTCTGTGAGAGAAATCCCGACCTTGTCGTGAGTCAGCCCCGGATTTTCGAATCCGAGACAAAGTAGAGGACTTCCTTGTTAGCAAGCTCGTGGTGCTTGAGCTAACTCGTAAGTTTTCCCTTTTCAAACTTCCATTGGGAGTTTGAGCGAGGGAAAACCGAACCATTGCCTACGATTGGTAGATTTTCTTCGAAAATCTAGAATCCGTGAACCTCACGTTAGATAGTTCTCGTATCCGATCAAGGGTCTACATCTCCTCCTCTGTCGCTTGTCGTGGGTTTCTAACACGTGCTTCCTTTTCTAGGTCGTCTCGTGTCACCCTTGCAACCACAATTTGATATCACAAAAAATAGAATGGACGGTGATTTGAAATTCATCCCCGACCCTCACCCCAAATTCAAGTACCAAGATGGTTGAAAGGTGCAGTTTGGTAACAAGTTTCTGACTTATAAAAGGAGAATTTGCACCATAATCAATAAGCTTTAAAACTTTTTTTCTTCTAGTTGTCCAAATAATTTAAAAGATTGGTTACCAACTATGTTGGCCATGGTAAGTAGGGACAACTCTGATTATAGAAACATTAACCCTTCCTTTGCTTCTTCATCCCATTCGTTGTTGTTTTCCTCTTTGGTATTGACTTTAGAATCCTCCTCTTCTAAAAGTTGTAAACCTAGTTTGCACTGGTGACCCGCTTTCCATTTGTCGCCACAACGAAAGCATAGATTAGCTTCCCATCTTTTTTGTCGTTCTGTCTACGTGATGGTACCCTACTGGCTCCAAGGTTAGTAATATGTATTCTATGGCAAGGTCCAGGATCCCCTTGGCTAAGGAGAAATGAATATGTTCCTACTTGGTCACGAAAAGCTCCCAAATGAGGCTTAATCGGTTGAGGCCTTATTCCAAATCAAATTCTTGTTGGGTCCATAAGAATTCCACCCGAGCCTATTTTCTCTTCTCAGTTGCAAGGCTTGCATTTTGAACTCATATCTTAGGGCTAACATTAGAGCCTCATACATTTTTCTAGGCTGCATGATACAAACATCATCCTGAAGCTCCCAAGACAATCCATTCAAAAAAGCTCTCAGCACGGCCTCCCTATCCATGCCTCGAATATTTGCAGCCAATTCTTGAAATTGCTGTTTATACTCTTCAAACTTCTAGTTTTTCGTAACCCCATTAATTGCTCTTGGTTAGAACGAAATTCCTTGGGCCCAAAATGTTGTCTGAACACATTTAAAATCCTCTCAACTTAAGCGGGGATCTTCTTTAGTTATCCATTCGTAATAATCTTATGTTTTTTCGATAAGATAATCAGACACCATATACACCTTATTTTCGGGATGGACTAACTCTAAAATACCTCTCGGGTTTTTTAAACCAAGCAGACCAATTTTCCCCATCAAACACGGTCAACTCTATTTTTGGAGACTCCCTTGTTCTCCTCTTCAACAAAAATCCGTAGGACTGCCTCTCTCTCCTCTTTAAAATTAGGAATTTCTCTATCGACTTTGGTGAAAATCATTTTTGTCCCAACCATCCTCATTCTTGTACTAGTTAGTTCGCAGCTAACCACAGTTCTGTTGCTCCTCACCTCTATACACAACTGGCGGAAACCCTTGATCGGTGTCATTTGTCCGCCGGATAAGGTTACGGGAGTCAGAATCGTCAATACCCAGTACCCCTTTTCCTTTGTTGATTGTCGAACTCACGTTCGGTGGAACTTCCAGAAGTCGTCGGAACTCTGCTCGCAACTATTTAAGGCCTGCTTTTAACACAAAATGACATATAATCTTGTTTGGCTTTATAAAGATAGTGAAAGGGAGAGACATTTTTAAGAACTAGAGTAGGGAGAGCGTTGATGAGAAGGATAGAGGTTTGAAATGTATAAGGCCAAAAACTAAGAGGACCATGAGCTTGTAACATAAGTGACAACTCCATCTCAACAATGTGTCGATTTTTACGTTTGAAATGTGCATTTTGTGCTGGTGTGTAAGGACAAGAAATTCTATGATTAATTCCAATAGAAGAAATCAATGAGGACAAGGATCGAAATTCATCACCCCAATCAGATTGAAAATCTTTAATCTTGCAGTCAAACTGAGTATGCACAAAGTTATTGAAATGAGTCAAACAGTTTGTAACTTCATCCTTAGTACGTAAAAAATAAATCCAATAGAAACGTGTATGATTATCATTAAACAAAACGAAATAACGTAGCCCATTAACAGAATTCACAAGAGCAGGGCCCCAAATGTCAGAATGAACTAGGGCAAAGGGAACCGATGCCAGAGAATTAGAAGAAGAAAATGGAAGTCTATGATGCGTACCAAGTTGACAAACATTACAGAAAGAGTATAAATTAAATAAATTTAAAGATAAAAGATGAAAAACATGAGATAAAAACTTTTGTTGATAGATGGCCAAGACGTCTATGCTAAATGTCTGAAGAAAAGGAAATTGTAGAGTTGATGGTTGTAGTAAGCGTAGAAGGAAATTGGTTAGGCA
>JAJTVF010006893.1:0-16480 GCA_022433065.1 Begonia loranthoides
GCCTTTTAGAAAAGAGGTGGAATGGCTAAGTATTAGTCATTTTCGTGTTGATCCATAGAGAAAAAAATAGAGAAAGGGAGAAAGTGAGTGAAGAGAAGATTTTAGAGAGAGAATTGAGAAATTGAAGGTGAAGATGTGGAAGTTGATTTCCAAGCCTTCAAACATAGTCATTCCTCTCTTCAATAGGATTGTTTTGAGCCAGAATCAAAGAGTGAAAGTGAAGAATTAAAGAGATCAAGGAGCGAAGAATTTCTAAGGGAAAATGACAAATCAACCATTGTACTTTGTGATCAATGACAAGTCAACCACTAAAGTATTTTTACTAATAGCTTAACCACTTAACTATGCAAAATGGACGAAGCAAACACTGTATTATGTTTTCTGTTAAAAAACGTTGTCTTTCTGCGGCAGAACATTGACTTCCCATGGCGGAATGTTGTCTTTCCACTATTCATTAAAAAGAATTGTCGTTCCGCCGCAGAACGACAATGTTCCATATTCCATAGCAGAACGACAATGTTCTGCTTGCGAAAACATTATTGTTCGCTGCGGAATGATCACTTTTCGTTGCGGAATGATAACTTTCTGTGGTGGAAAGCTTATTTTCCTCTGCAAAAAAGTAAGACATTGGTGATGAACATTAGACGATGACGATTGACTAGAAAGAGGAAGGAGAAGATGGTGATTAGAATTTTACGGTGACCCATGTCGAACCATGTCGGAGCTTCCCGACATAGTCTTCTCATTAATATTGCTTTAATTATTGAAATTTTAGCATAAAAATTAGAATTTGCAAAGAGTAAACATAGAATCGGCTTTGTGTTCGAGGTAATATTTCTCAACAAGTAAGGGTGATGTTTGCAGTGTCAAATTTTCATAGTTCAGTGTTTAAGTTGTTAGCAAAAAATTTTCAATGGTTGACTTGTCATTGATCATAAAATACAATGGTTTATTTGTCATTTTCCCAATTTCTAACCTATGTGTTTTCTAAATCATGGTGAATATTGAGTTTTAGGTGAAATAAGTTATTTCAAGGAATTATAAGTAGAATTCATGGATTGCATGTTGGTAATCATTGATGATTTTAGTTTGATTTAGTTTTAAAGTGATTGAAAGAAGGATATGATATTGATATGGTATGATGAGAAACAAATTATAACCTTAGTGTTGTTAAACTAGGTTATGTATCAAATGATATTGAATTTGGTTAACTTAGGTGAACTACTGGATATATGACTAATATTTATTTGGTTAAAGTTTGGTTATAGTCCTTGAATGCAAGCATGAAATTGATGTGTTTTGATGGTTAAAGATTTCATACATAGAATTGATAATGAAATGAATTGAGTAAGAGAAATCAGAACACTTGGATACTTAATGAGATTTAGTATGATTGATTTGATATAGATCAATTAAAATATATCATGATCTTATTCAAGTTAAAGTATAAGTGGAAAATCAAGCACAAGATTAAGAGACTTACGACAAAATGCAAAATTGGTAATCTAACCATTGAGGACTATTTGGCAGATTTGACAACCTTAACTATTTTATATCAAAAAGTTTTCTTCAGAAAGATTGTAGCTGACATCTCAAGCTTTCCATAATAGGGTGTTTCCTTAAATTTGAAGTTGTTTTGCTATGCCAAAAGGTCCCCGAATAGAGAACTATATTTTTTTTGCCAAGGAAGCCTATTTTTCTTACTCATAATTTGATGGGCCACAAGGAATTCTTACAAGATCTCAATCAAAGAGACTTTCTAATTATTATTTGGTTTGTTATTCAAAGATACAAGATGAGTTGGAAAACACACCTACTGAAGTGGACCATGATTTCACGAATTTAAATTCATTCAAATATTTGAGTGAAGTTAAAATTTACTTAAATCTTTACTTAGTTAGCTTTTAAATTATTTTAAGTTTTCCTAAATCTTTTTAAATTTAAGTTATTTTAGATTTTGAATAGATAGATGATAGGAATTTGTTAGGGACTAGCATAAACAGATCATTTTTCTTTTATTGTGAGCTATTTATACCCTACTAAGACTTGATGGAAGTTTAGCTTTTGATGAATTCACTTTTGGCCGTGGCTAACATTGCATTCTCTTGGATTAGTTTAATCCTTGTGATTGTGAGAAATCAAAAGTTTGACTGTTGTGTGAATTACTCAAGCTTTGTCTATTCATGCAATCTTCTCATCAATTTCCATTGGTGAATTGCTTTAGTAAGATTACACTTAAACTCTCCTTACTTGTTGGTGGAGTTCCCTTTCTGTCAAACAAGGGGATATTCTTTGGTGGAATAAAAATGTTGTAACTTTAGCATCCTTTTCCCAAACCAACTATTGCCCTTCACAATCCATTCGTCGTCAAGAAGGCTCACTCAATGGACCCCTTTGGCATATCATCATAGAAAGGTAGCTATCCAAAGATCCGACAACACCTAATGAGACAGAAGAAAAAAAAGTAACATTGATCTAAAGACTCGGCAGCGTCACATGTGTAATATCCAGAATTGTCGTTGAGCTAAATCCATAGCTTAAGTGATAATTTTGGGGATGATAAGAACTGAGTTGGACATGTAAAGATATTGGTCAAGAGAAATGCATTTGGAATAAGTGAATTATGATACTCCGTTATGTTTCTAGTTAGATTAAGGGTAGGATTTAGATTAATTGAAAAACTCTTTGAGGGTATTGAAGTTAGATTAAATGATAATTAGTTTGATAGTCACTGAAAATAGTAAGAGAAAATATATTTGGACGTATTTGGATATTGTAAAGATTGAGAGCTAGTTAATAATAAAGTTAAAGGTATAGGATTTATACTATTTTAGGACATGTTGATCGACTGGCGCAATATTTGGAGTTTTTTAAAGAAAAACGTGGCGACTGTTTGTGGCAGTCGTTTGCATGGGATGATCGACCGGTGTGATCACCCGCCCATTTAGGATGGATAATATGAAGAGTTTTGTAACATTTGGAAGTTGAAGAGTTACTGGATGATGAAGAGTTTCGTAACGTCAGGAAGTCGAAGAGTTGTTGAACGATGAAGAGTTTCGTAACATCTGGAAGTCGAAGAGTTGTTGGATGATGAAGAGTTTTGTAACGTCTGGAAGTCGAAGAGTTGTTGGACGATGAAGAGTTTTGTAATTTCTAGAAGTAGAAGAGTTGTTTGACAATGAAGAGTTTCGTAACGTCTTGAAGTCGAAGAGTTGTTGGACGATGAAGAGTTTCATAACATCTGGAAGTTGAAGAGTTATTGGACGATGAAGAGTTTCGTAATGTTTGGAAGTCGAAGAGTTTTTAGACATCGAAGGGTTGCATCTCTTGGCCTTCTGTCTTCACATTAATGGGCATTGATGGACTGCAAGCCCTTTGGCTTTCCGTCTTCACATTAATGGGATTGATGGACTGGAAGTCCTTTGGCTTTACGTCTTCACATTAATGGTCATTGATGGACTGCAAGTCCTTTGGCTTTTTGTCCTCACATTAATGGGCATTGATGGACTACAAGTCCTTTGGCTTTCCATCTTTAGAGAGTCAATGATGGGTCAAGTTTTACAGTCTATAAATAGAGGGTGAAGGGAGCGAAGTTTCATAGAGAAGGAATACGTGGTTACTCTGTCGGAATGTGGTGAAACTGTGAGTGCTGAGAGTTGTGCTTTTAGCATTGCTGTGAGGTTATGTGAGAGAAGATGAGGATATTCTGGGTTAATATAAAGTGAAACAGTGAAGTGAGTTATGTTTTTGTGAGTTGCTAAAATTGTGAAACTATTCTAAAGTTTATAGAGACAATGAGGAAAGGTTTGATGAGTAGCTTGAATTCATGAGTTGTCTGGTTTTGAGAAGAAACTTTAAGTGTTAAACCTTATAAAGCTAACGATTTCATATATGTGGTACTGTATGTATTTTGTCCGAAAGGACTTATGTCACAAGAAATTAGGATTTTGTTTGATGCTTGTTTACTAGATATAGGTTATGTTATTTGGAGACGTATGTTGTTTTCTTGTTTGTTTAATAGATTTAAGTTGAGTTTCTTAGTTAGGAATGAATCACGTTTTAAGGATACAACCGATCACCAGGTTAGATAGGATTGTATGTGCACGAAAATTTTAATGTTTGAAATCCTAATAAAAGTAAGTAGCTATTTCTATGGTTTGGTTAGATATGCTCGGCACAGGAACCAAAGATAAGTAATAACTATGATCCGGTTGGTCACGTCCGGCACAGATGTTTGTGTGGTCTAGTTCCATACGCCGGCACATAAACAGTAAAAGACTGAAAAGTATGAGATAACAGAATTAAACAGTAAGATACGTAAATAATTGGTTTTGTGGACCGATTATGTAATATCTCGATAACGTTTTACCCATATACATGATGTGATTAAATGTTATGATGAGTCGGATATTACATTGCGTATCTATACGTGTTAAATTGTGACGTGTATTTATGGGGAAAATATTATGGTATAAAAGTTAAGTGGAAAAACACGATGGAAAGGCTGAATTATGGAGTTTTGGACATATGCGGATGCCATGCAGACGAGAAATGTCATCCGTAAGTGCATTGCGTGGCGTCCCCTATACTTGGGACGCACCAGGACAAGAATTGCATCTTGATGCGTTTGATGGTCGACTTTTGGAAGAATACGGACGACATGTGGATGAGAAATGTCGTCCGCAATCACATTGCACGTCGCCCCTAAACCTTGGGATGACTCAAGACGCGATTTTGTGGCCTAACTTCACTTGCGTCGTGGAGTTTCGGACAAAGCTGGACGCACGAGGATGAGTGTGGACGCCAAAATTTTGAATCTGTCCAATTCCTGGACACTTTCGGACGAATGTGGACGCATTATGCGGATGCCATATCGCGTCCGAATGGTGAATTCGAACAACTCCAGACGAATTGGGACTCATGCGAACACGGCCAATTTGACTCTGTCCAAAATCGGGGCACTTTCGTACACAAGCAGATGCCATACTGTGTCCGAATGTCCAAATCAGTCTTAGGTATAATGACTTTCAGACGAATGCGAACGAGACCAACACGTCCGCACTCGTTCGAAATAGCCCAAACTTTCGAGACATTAGGGCTTAAAATATTAGAATCTCGTCCTTTTAGACATTATTTACCCAGACACAAGGACTCTCTGTAATATCCCAACTTTTATATTGGAATTTTAAAATGATAAATTGGAAAGTAATTGGATTAGTCGAATAAATTATCGAGATATTACTAAGGATATAATTGTTGTAAATGGACTGAATCAGTTTGGTTCAGTTTGGTCCAAAAACAATTATATAGTTTGACTTTAATTAATAATGGAAAGTTAAATTTAGGATTTATAGGAATGGGTTGAATAAATAATTAGAGTGGAGATTTAAGTGGAAAATTAAATAAATAGAAAGAAAGTATTTATAAATAAATGATAAATAAAATAAAAGAATAAATAAGGAGGGGATGGATTGAACCAGTTCATCCTTGAACCGGTCCAAAGAAGAAGAAAATGGCCTCGAGCCATTTGGAGAGAGAGAAGAATAGAGTGGGGGACGGAGATCAGGACAGAGCGAAGGCGAACAGAGGCAATGAGAAAGACGACGTCGGCGTCAGAAGGGCTCGGGAATGCAACTCCCGGCGATACCATGAATTGTTGGCTACAGTAAGTCACAATTTTATAATTCAAATTCTCCTCCATGGCCTTCCGAATGTGATGGTCAATGTTTTGTATTCTTCTCCTTGGCATTTTTGTTGCTCGGCAGTTCGGTGTGGTGATGACCGGGATGAATTGGCGTGATGGCTGGGGTGGATCGGAACAGACCGCAGCTGGCTTCCTCCAGCTCCTCATCTAGCAGACTTTCCACGTGCATGTTGGGCATTGGACCACTTTCCTTGATGTGTGTAATTTATCCTTCAGCGTAGTGTCGATGGCAGTCTCCTCTCGGCTATATATCATCTGGTGCAGAGGATGTGTTCTGCATTATTACAGTGTATGATGGAGAGAAAAGCTCTCTGTGATGGGCCAAGTGAATTTGTTGGTGAAGGATGAGAGACAGGGTGGTTGAGGTTGTGAAATTCTTCCCTAGTTGTGTAGTGAAGCTCTCTGGAGAATTCTGAAGTTGTGGCCGATGGGAAAATGGGATGAAGCTCCCTGCCTTGGTCTTCCTCACGGTTGGGTTCAGCTCCTTAGCTCCTAAAGGTAACCATTTTCCTCTCTGTTGATATTTTGAAGCATGATTGGTTAATTGATTAGTTAAGTTACCTGTTTGGATTTCATGAAGTTGAGAGCTAAAGGGTGAGCATTTCCTTCTCTGTTGTTTCAATCTTGGATTCTGTTTTGTGTGTTAAGTCTATGATTAGTATCAATCTTGTTTTGGATGTTGTTTGGTTAATCTTGAGATGTCCTGCTAGTGGCTGTTGTAGTTTTTTGGACATTGAGGTTGATGAATAATACCTCTACTGTTGGATTGATATTCTGTGATGTGGATGTCTGGATATAATTATACTTGGTTAATATTTGAAGCATAACAATGTTAGATTTGGTTATGCTGCTGGGAAGTAAACTGTTAAGTTGGATTCTGTTGTGGTTTCTGAAATGCTAAATGAGAATGTGTTAACTTGTTGTCGAATGTTCAATCTGTCATTGAGTGTTTATGTTCTGTCTTAGAAGATAAAAAGGGAAGTCCTAAACTGATATTTTGGATCAACATGTTGGATGAGTATTCTTTGTTGTAGTAATAATCTTTGGTGAAGCATGAAATTACTGGATATAACTCGTTAAGCTCTATTAATGTAGTATATGGTTGGGTGTTATTGCTTGGTATTGTTAGATTGAGAAAATGAGTAATGTCTTGTATTTTGTTGACTATAAGTCTTGAATGATTAAGGAGAGATATGAAGATGACTAGTATTCACTCTGTAATTTCATGTTATGTAGGCATTAAATGATTCCCTACTCTGCTGTGGAAAATATGATCAAGTGAATTAGAGTAATTGATTATTATACTCTGTTACAGATAAATAAGATTCTTGTTGACTAGATTAATGAGTAAAGATCATTTGTTGTGAAGGTACTGTAGTGGTTAAATAGGAGTACTACACACACCTTGGACGCAAGGTAAGTTGATACTTACTGTGTTTTGGTCTTCGGACCCTACATTGCTAGAATTAGGATTGCATGTTGTGTGTTCTTTTAATGATATGTTTATTAGACATTTATACGATCATATAGGACTGTAGGTATTCATAGGCATATTGCATGACATACCTAATATATGTAAATAGGCATGTGGGGGTTCGAGAGGATTGTGAATGGTTCTCGTTGTGACACCCCTATTGGAGTGCCTACTCCCACATAGGGGGCGGTGAGGTACGGTTAAGCCACGAGAATCGTAAGATTCTCAATTCTTTTGTTTTGAAATCCCCAATGTGTTCAACAAAAGTGTAAGGGTATGGCTCGTGGTGACACCCCTATTGGTGTGTTTCCTCGTCGGAAATACGGTTAAGCAACAAGAGCAATTGACTTATCCATCACCCCGATTAACAGACGAGATACGGTTCTCCTCTGTAATGCATCGCATGATCATGCATCATATCTACATTTCATTTTCTTATATTACTTACTGAGCGTTAGGCTCATTAGTTAGGTCTTGTGATGTAGGTACGTACGAGAAATAGGAAAACAAATCAAAGACAATTGATGAAGGATTTGCACGGGTGGATCTTGTGGCTGGCTAGGCTAAAGAGTTTAAAAGGAAATTATTTGAAAAAGGTTTGTAATTACTAACGATCTTTAACGCTTTGTTTTAACTCCGCTGCATTTCATAAAAGGATTTTATTACTTCTGTTGCAATTTATAAAAAGGGTTTTAAGTAAAGAGTTTTAACGATTAGGTTTTATAAAGAAAGAATTGTAATGCCCCGATTTTCATAAACATAATTAATTAGGGATAATTGAGATTTAGTTGAAAAGAAAATTAGAATTTGGATAAAAATAATTAAATAAAAAATTTAATTATTTAAAAGAAAGTGAAATGAGAAATTAAATAGAGGGTTGAATGGCTGAACCGGTTCGCCAAAATCAGTTCTCGCTGGCCATGGTTTGGGTCAAGGAAAGAAGATCAAAAGAAAAGATTTGGATTAAAGGATAAAGGGAAAATTGTGGAATTAAAAATCGGTTTTCTCCCTAAAGCAATCGTTGGTCCGGTTTTGACAAAGGGTGGACTGGTTCTTCAATGAAGAGAATTCAATAGGGGAAGAAATTTTATAAAAATCATTTTGGCCTATGGCCATTTTGTCGAACAGGAGAGAAACAGGGCGATCGGGAGGGAATTGCGAGCGGCAAATTGGCAACGGCGTGAGGGAGACGACGGTGAGTGATGAGTATCCACGGTGATGACGCAGGCTCCTGCGGCGATCACTAGCGTACGGTGAGCGAACAACGAGTTAGGGCTTGGTGTTCTGCAACATTTAGAGTTGGAAATCGGAGCTACGAAATCGCCGGTGGAGGTAAGTCAATGCTCTATGTTTGATGTTCACCTTCTTGGCTTTCGATTTTGGTTGATTTGGCTTCTGCAGTGGCGATTGGCGCAGACGAATTGGTGAGGCTGGGCAAGGCATCAGTTCACTGGAAATTTTGATTGGTTCGTTTATGTGGTCCACTATTGAACTGGGTGGTTTCAATTTGTCTGGCTGATAGGATAAGGGCTTTCACATGGCCATCACGTATTGGACCAATCTCCTTGAAGTGGGCAATCCTCTTGCACTGCAGCTTTCCCTGCCTATATAGGAATGGCAGGGGCATTGGGCAGGGAAATGGCCGAGTCTGGGAGGAAGAAAGGAGAAAAGTGGAAGGAGAGGTTGGCAGCAACACTCTCGGGTCTGTTCGTGTTTTCAGCTACTGGAGGTGAAGAGTGAACTCCCTGTTTTTGACTTCTGGTTCTGCGCGAGCCTGACTCCTTTGGTGAGCAATTTCCTTTCCTGTTTAATTAATGAAGCATACTAATGGAGATGTATATATATTATGTCTTGTGGATTGATTGTTGGACTGCCCTGTTGATTTGGATTAAATGTTCTGTGAAGGCCTTCTTTGTTGGATTAATTCTTGGTTGAACTGTATAAGTTGGTATGCATGTGGAAGTGTTAGATAATGCTCCTGTTGGCTACTGTTCTTTGGTTATAGGATGATTCTTGGTTCTGTTGTCTTCGTTGTGTGTAATCTTTGGGTTCTGTTGAGAATGTGATGTAAGAAATAATAGTGTGATGGACATTATTGCTATTTGGAAGGAAAGTTTTGTTGGGTTTACACTAATTGGGATTTAATTGACAACCGTTGAATACCTTGTTATGGTTGGATTTGAGCTATAAATTGTTAAGTTGTTAAGTTGGACTTTAGCTTGTGCTATTAAATTGGTTTCCTGTGAATGTTATGTTGTGATTACATTGAGCTATAAATTAATGAAAGGTTTGAGAGGTTTCGAATGGTTCAGAAAATGGTTGGATGGTTGGACTGTATGAATGCCAATTAATTGCCAGTTTTTAAGTCTTGATTTTAGATATTAAAGTTAGATAAATGTTGTGTTGCTTCCGATGGATTTTCATTAAAAGATAATGAATTGTATTGTGAAGTAAATCATCTATTATCAGGTCACATTGATGGAATGAGCAACTATTGATGGTTAATGTTATTTTCATTGCGCATGTTAAGTTACTTAAATGGTTATTGCAAGGTTGTTAAGTAACTAGGTTGACTAATGAGAATTATTAAGCGTTAAGGTTTATGAAAATTTCGGAGATCAATAATTATTAGTTAATTAGTCGATGAAAATAATTGGACAAAAAATGTCAAATGAACTATCAGAATAATGATATAAAAGTTAAGGTTTATAATGGGTAAATATATTAATAAATAAATATTTATTATTTTGAAGGTATTACCGAGAAAAAGAATAGAGTGTCAAACGCGCCACGGACTGCAGGTAAGTGGTATGCATGTGCTTTGGTGCTTAGGACCCTACATCGCAAGAATAGGAGATGCATGTTTCGTTGTTTACAGTATTTAATGGCATGTTTCGGTGTTTACAGTTTTAAATAGCATGTTTCGGTGTTTACAGCTTTAAATAGCACGTTTCATTGTTTACAATTTTTATAAGCATGTTCTATGAATTGTATGTTGGTTGCGCTATTAAATTCCTCTAGTAGAGAATGTATGCATCCACGAGCATCATGCATCATGGTTTTCAAAACGATACGTAAAATGAGTTTTTAAGCATGGTTTTGTAAAGAAAACAAAATCGAATATTCAGTGGTTAAATAATAGAGCAAAAAAAAAAAAAGATAAAGGCTTGGGCGGATTGTTCTCCCATGGTTAAACAATAAAGTAACGTAAAAAAAAAAATAAAGGCTTGGGCGGATTGTTCCTCCATGGTTAGAGGTTTAGTTGATGCGCTTCCCATAGTTTAAGGTTTTGGCATATAACCCATAAATAGAGGCTTGGTGGACATGGTCCCCATGGTTAGAGGCTTTGGGTGAATTAGTCCCTCAATGGTTGGGTTATGTTTCCAATGGTAACCAGTTAAGGCTTTGACATGTAACTCATAAATAGAGAATTGGTAGACATTGTCCCCATGGTTAGAGGCTTTGGGTGGATTCGTCGCCCAATGGTTAAGTTACATCCCAATGTTAGACGGTTAATGTAATGTCCCAAAAATATGAAAATACTGTATCAATCCGTATATGATGTTGTAAATAAGATGTGGTGATGTAAGGATATGATTTATGTTATGTGGCATATGAAATATAATGTAAAAAGTTAAAGAAAATGTAAAATGGGGAGTTTAGGACGATTTGGGACGGAAATTGGCGTCCTAAACACTAAGCTGTCAAAGTGCGGACACTGAAGGACGTTGCAGACGGTTGCAGGGTTGTCCGTTTTGAATCTATCTAATTCTGGAACAATTGGGACTGTTGCGGACGACTGCGGATGAGAGAAGATGGCATCCGAATGAATTTGTCCTTAAACTAGACGCATTTGAACGACGGTGGAAGTGTCATGTAGACCCCTCCTGGCGTCTAAATATGCCTTGTGGACGGCACGGACGAAGGAGTGGGGATGCGTTTTCTCGTCTGAAAACTGGTTTCGGACGATGCAGACGATACTGTGGACGACACACATCCAGAAGGTCAAAATTGTCCAAGAAACCCATTTAAATGTGTCTTTCTCTTTTTGTTTCAATGATTTCTCTCCAATTTTTCCAGGGTGACACGAGTCTTCCACGCATCACTCCTCTATTATGGTGTAAGTCTTCAGCGGTGTATCTTTCTTAGCTATAAATGAACCTAAGGAAGTAGAGCAGAGATGTATTCTGTTCTTCTGGGTGTTGGCATAGCAGAGAGGCTTGGTAGTGGAGAATAAAGACAGCTCTTGTGAGTGTTGGACGTCGAATGCTCTGGAGAAAGAACAGAAAAGAAGAAAGAGGGAAAAAGGAGCTCCTGGGTATTGGTTTCCTCGGTTGCTTTTAGGTAAGTTAAACTTATTCCTTTGCTATTTGTGGATATTAGTAGTTTGTGGCTGAAGCTGTAGTTATTGGAAGTTCTGCTGTGTTGAGGGTCTGGTTTTTGGATTAAAAGTTCTGTTTTTGTTGGATTAATAGTTGATAAATTGTTCTGCCTATTGCTAACTTGCTATGAGGGTTTGTGTGACTTTATTAGTTCTAGTGACGGTTTATATAAAGGTGTTTGCTCTGTCGATTGTGGTTATGATTTGCTCTTTAGTTTGATTATTTAATCTGTATTACGTTGTTCAACTACCACTGAAATATTTGTACTAAATTGGGAAATTGGCTACGACATTTGAGGTTTAACCTGTTGAGACTATTTATGGGATGACTTATTAATTGTTGTTAGGTTGGGTAACGTTGGTTGTTACTTTATATGGTTGTGAAATGTTAACTGTTATGCAAAGTTAAATGGTTACATTGAGAAAAGTAAGTTAATGTATCTTATCACACATTGATGGAATGAACAGCATTGTGGGTTAATACTATTCCTTTATAGATAAGGTAGTGGAATTGGTATTGTGAGGTTACTAGGAAATGAAGTTGCTTAAATTAAGATTTATTAAGTGTTAAAGTTTAGGGGATTGTTATTAATGAATAGTTAATATGGTTTTGAAGGTACGAAGAAGAGAAAAGAAACAGAAACGCACTATGGACGCCAGGTAAGTTGATATTGATTGTGTTTTGGTCTTCGGACCCTACATCGCAAGAATTAGGATTGTATGCTGTGTGTTTACTAGATTTAAGTTCTTTTAATGATGTGTTTATTAGACATTTATTGCATATAGGATTGTATGAATCCACGTGCATATTGTATGACATAATAATCTATGTAAATAGGCGTGTGGGGGTTTGGGAAAGCAATAACGTCCCATTGTCATTAGATCTGCTGGATGGACTATAGAGACCCTAGGTTAGCGACGTGGGATATCAGGGTTCATTGCCTCATGTTCTGAAATTCCCAACGTTCTCGTAACAAATGAGTGTATACGGCCTAGTAATCCCCCTTGATATATATATTGCTCCTTTGTGGATTTACCGGGTTACTCATGGTCCCACGGTGTTTGTCATGTATGCACTCTTAGCATAAATTGCATTGTATGGTCATGCCTTGCATTGTATGGTCATGCCTTGCATTGCATTTCATTTTATCACTTACTAAGCGTTAGGCTCATTAGTTTTGGTCTTGTGATGTAGGTATGAACGAGCAATAGACGAACAGGTTAAAGACAGTTGATGAAGGATTTGCACGGGTTGATCTTGTGACTGTCTTGGCTAAAGAGTTAAAGGAAAAGTATTTGAAAAAGAGTTTTGTAACTTATTTATTGTCCTTTAATGTTTTGTTTTCCGCTGCATTTTATTCAAAGAATGTTACGGCCTTTGAAAGTAAACTGAGAAAAGTGAAAGACAAAGGGGTTTAAAGATCAGATTGATAAAAGAAAAAGACTATGATGTTTTTATGAAAAGAAAGTTTTAAATTTTACGCATTTTAAAGAAAGGGAAAAACACGGGATGTTACAGTTAAGGTTTTGGTATTGAACTCAAACTCATAAATAGAGGCTTGGTGGACATGGTCCCCATGGTTAGAGGCTTTGGGTGGATTAGTCCCCCATTGGTTGAGGCTTGAGTTGAATACTAAAGGCAGAACAATAAAGTTAAGATCAATAAAATGGTAAAAGAAAAGACAAAAGAGAAACATAAACAGAAAACCAAAAGAGATTTTAAAAGCTGGTAAAAGAAAAGACAGACGAGAAACATAAACGGAAAACGAAAAGAGATTTTAAAAGCTCCATGACATATGCATCATACCTTTTATTTTATATCACTTACTAAGCATTAGGCTCATTAGTTAAGTCTTGCGATGTAGGTACACGCACACATGAACAGACTAAGAGGCAGTCGATGAAGGATTTGCACTAGTGGATCTTGTGGCTGGTTGGGCTAAAGAATTAAAAGGAATTTATTTGTAAAAGAGTTTGTAAATTATTTAATATTCTTTAATGTTTTATTTTAATTCCGCTGCATTTTCATAAAATGATTTTATTACTTTCGTTGAAATTGATAAAATGTTTTAAGTAAAGAGTTTTAACGATCGGGTTTTACAAATGAAGAATGCTCTTATGGTTTTACAAAACAAAAGTTTTAAATTTCACGCTATTTTAAAGTAAATAAAAACTGGGTCGTTACAAGAATACTTTGATTTTATAAGAAGCAAAAGTTTTAAATTTAACGCATTTTTAAAGTAAATAAAAGCTGAGTTGTTACACGCTCTCCCCATGGTTTCCCCCACGCGGATGCCACACCTTTCTTTACCCCTAGGTGTACATTGTCTCCAGGTATGGACTTCAAGTTCGTTCCTTCTCTATTTTTCGTTCCAACATGCCCCTTCCTACAAGAATTCTTCCTCCGAGAGTTCTCGCTGTGTATGAGGAACTAAGAGTAAAATTGTGAGATTGTGAGAGTTGTGAGATTTTGTGATTATCCTAAGTGGTATGTGAGTGAGTGAAGATACGTGAGTGAAGCTTAGAGCTATTGGAGCTGTTGTGAGCTGGAGCTGCTGTTTGTAAAGCCAAGGAGAGCTGTGGAGTGTTGTCCATGAATTAGTTTGTCATAGGGGTAAGGAACTGGGTATGTCTTGGCAAGTGGAGGCCTTACCCACAAGTAGTGTGCGTGAGTAGGGTCAATTTTCCTTGGATGATTCCTGTGTTTCTTCCTTTATTGATAGTCCATAGAATTCTTTGTTGTTGTTATTCCCTCAGTTGATATTCTGTAGACTTCCTTGCTATTAATTTATGCAACTCCTTTAATGTAATTACTGATGAGATGAAATGCTTAGGAAAGTAACTAATGCTTGATATTGGAAGATAGAGTAGGAGAGTTTGTTGACAGAGATTTTGTAATGGGGATACACTTTATTGTTTTAATTGGTGTAACATTTAGTGAATATTGCTCTGCTGTAATTAGTTTCATAAATTGTCAATTCCTTCATTATTATTTCACTGCCATTTATTCTGCCATTTCCATTGATTAATATTGTTGTGTAAATTAAAATTTTTACTGCCTTAACTTCAGCACGTTCAATGATAATTATAATAACAACTTTTAATCACTTGCAATAATTAACTAAGTAATTAATTATAAGTTGAACATGTTTAAATTGTTAATAGGCTAGTGAGCATGTTAATCAGTGTAATTAATCAACTAATTAATCTAAACATGTGAACTAACTAGTTAACCTAAGCATGTGAACTAATTAGTAAATCTAAGCATGTGTATTAATTAGTTAAGCTAAATCCAAGCATGTGAACTAAGTAATCAGTGTATGTTAACAATTAACTAGACTTGATGTATGTTAATTAACTTAATTCGAAATTAACATAATTAAAGTAATTAACTAGACTTGAGCATGTTAACTAATTAGAGTAATTAACTAGACTTGAGCATATTAATCAATTGGAATAATTAACTAGACTTGAGCTTGTTAATTTACTAGAGTAATTAACTAGAATCACAATTAGAACCTTACTTGAGCATGTTAGACTTGAGCATGTTAGACTTGAGCATGTTAATTTACTAGAGTAATTACCTAGAATCACAATTAGAACCTTACTTGAGCATGTTAATTTACTAGAGTAATTAACTAGAATCACAATTATAATCTTACTTGAGCATGTTAATCCGAGTATGGTTAATTAGTGATAACTAATTTGAGTATGTTTAATTAACTAGAATAATTAGTAGCATGTTTAATTAACTAACTAGCATGTTAATCGACTAAGTTAGGCCATGCTAACTAACTAATTAACTATAAACAATCCGAGCGTGTTTAACCAAGTAATTAATAATCTAAGTAGTGTTGATGTCATTTGTTGATAATAACTCTTTCATTGTTAATTTCCTGTACTTTCTTGAATGCAATTATATGTAATGAAATGCTTAATGATGGAAAAACAATTAATGATGAGAATGTTTACTGCTAGTAATGTGTGAATGAGTAGTGCTATTTTATTGTCAATTGTCTTGTCCTACGATTTCCTCATTATTACTCCATCGCGATTTGCTAATTGTTTCCCTTAATGTTCGCTATTTAATTTGCCTGTGTGGTTGCTGAAATTTCCTTATGTGACTAATATGTTTGATTAACTGACAATAAATTATGAGCATGTCGACTAATAACTCTAAGTAGGTTATCAAACTAATTAATTGAACATATTAATTAATTAGGATAACTAATTAGAATAATCAATGCAATCTTCCTTGAGCATGTAATTAATTAGAATAACTAACTACCTTAATAATTGTAATATTTCTTGAGAATATAATTAGTTAGAATAACTAACTGGCTTAATAGTTGATATTTGTCTTAGGCATGTAATTTAACTAGGATAACGAACTAGAATATTAATCTTATCTTTCTTGAGCATGTTTAGTGAACTAGAACAATAATTGGAACTAAATTGTTAGCTTTAATGCTTTACCTTACTTCAGATGTGTGTATCCCTTGTTGTTTAATTATCACTATAATTGCCTCTTCCACGTGCCTTGCAATTAGTCATTGTCATTCAATTATTGGGTGTTCAACTATTTTTGCTTGCCCTTCTATGCGCTATTCAATTATTGCTGTTTACTTTCCATTATATGTGTTATTCAATCGTTGTTTACCTTTCCTTAAATGCACTTTCAATTTATGCTATTCAATTACTTTCTTTTATATGTGCAATTCAATTATTGTTAAGGTTACGTTATACTATATCATACATCATGTTAGTTGGAGAATGTGTTATCATGCATCATGCTAATAGAAATAAATAGGGAGTTTCGCCTTGGGGGTGGTACTCACACATGAATTATGTGAGGTAAAATGAAGAAAATGAAGAAAAAGAAGAAAAAGGGAGTTGGGGGATGGTAGGGTAAGTACGGATC
>JAJTVF010006904.1:0-10987 GCA_022433065.1 Begonia loranthoides
AATACAACAAATACAATGAAATTAATAAGATATAAATTTTTTAATTATGAAAGTATTGAAAAGAAAAAGAAGGATAACGATTAAGTGCTCCGATGAAGTTTTGAGCTAAGAAATTGAGTAGAGTCTTTGGCCTATGGAGGCCCTACACCTTTAGCAGTGTCTTTCCTTTAATTGTTTCCTTATGTTTCTATTATGTTGCTTTAATTATCATGCCTATGCTAATCGCACATTATTAGTTTAGTTTCTGAGCATGTTAGGATGTTGGCATATTGTTATCGTTCTCGTTAAAATACGAAGCATGAATGTATTGTCATTATTTTCTTAAATTGTGAAGCATGTCTGTATTGTTATTTCCTTTAAACTGCCAAGCTTGTTTAAATTGTTATTGTTCCCTTTAAATTGCCAAGCATGCCTATATCATTGTTGTCTCTTCTAATTACCAAGCATGTGATAGAATCTATCGCCATGCATAGTATGTTAATAGCTTTTGTTATATCTCATACTTTTATATTGTCGTGATTATTGCTTTATGTCTCATACATTTTCAATTACTGCTTTTCATTGACATGGATCACGATAATATTTCTCATCAACATGCATCATGATAATAGAAACAAGTAGGAAGCGCCACCTCGGGGGTGGTACTCATATGCATTTATGTGAGGAGAACTGATAAAGTAAATGGAATGAGTGAATGGTAAGGATATGGAGAGTTGGGGGACAGATGGATAGTGCAGATCTAATCTCGTAGATAGAATTTAATCACATCTCTTGTCGAGAATGGGACTAGTTACACACATGAGGTTAGAAGCGGGTATGACTATACTATCACACATGGGTTCCTTCAATCTCCAGCTTGACGTATAAGTGATGAGTGAACAAAAGAATTAATGAAGATATACGGGGAGTTGGGGGACGAATGGGTAGTGCGGTCTAATTTGGTAGCTAGAATTTACACCCCTCCCTTGCCTAGAATGGGACTAGTTACACATAGGAGGTTTGGAGTCGGACATGGGTTCATTCAATCTCCCGCTCGATGTACGAGTTATGTAAAAACTTAAAGAAAAGAACGGTTGAGGCAGACCCATTGCGACATAAAGAAAAGAACGATTGGGGCAGACCTATTTCAACATAATGAGTTAGAGGCATACAATATACTGCATCTCTCAACGTGTACCAATTAGAATTGGTCGATCATATGATTGGCCGAAAAAATGGTAGTGGCTAACGACTTTGGGTCTGATCGATCATGACCTACATGGATGATTGACAGAGAATATTGGATTACAACTGATTAGAGATGGCTGGGGGTCGATCATGGCATGCATTGTGTGGCTGGTCCGAAAAGGGTACGCGAGTGAGAAGTCGGCCTAGGGCTTTGCGGGTAACTTTGATGATGAACCGAGTCTGGATTTTGAGCTTCAGGTGACTCTGGAGCTCCGTCTGAGGCATTTGAACCATGAAGTTGCTTTTTGCCTATTTCTCCGAATAGGGTAAGGATACCATGCATTTTTTAAACTCTCAATCAAATTGATTTTTGCTTTGTTACTGTTTTTCCGACTGTTGACTTTTTTAAATGTTGTGGTGTTAATTACTGCTTTAATTTTTACAAAGTTTGTTGGGCTAGGTTGATTTGGGTTAATTTGTTGTACTTGATTTGTCTCTCGGCCAATTGACCCCTGTGTGGGTTTTCATTTCTATTTTGAAAATAAATTAGAGGATTTTGTTTTTTTTTTCTGCTTTGGTGAATTGTCGAGGCTCAAATGAAATTGGTTACTAAAAATTTGATGTTGGAGAAAGTGAATTGTTGTCATCCTTGTCGGTAAAAGAATTCCTTTCCCATGTGCTAGTTAAAGGTTTGGATATGGCTTAATTCGTAAATTGGAAATTTGGAATATTTGGAAAGTAAAGTTAACAATTGTAATTACAAATTTCTTACTATTTATATGTTGTGATAGTTATCCTTATTGGTAATTAGGTATATCTTCTAAATTCGATACGTTGATGACTAACATTTTGTTGAACCTAATGATGATTGTTCATGGATGATTTCATTAGCTGTTAGTCAAGAATTTAATTCTAGGCTACTACACTTGGGTTTAATAAGTTTCTCTTTGAGATTGGGTTATGGTAGTAAGAGAATCCTAGTTTTGATGCTATGTTGAAAGTAAATATGATTTGCTATACTCTGTAGGTGTTGTTATATTGCGTTGTTGTACAAAGGGTTTATCTCTATTTTAGTGTGGGTTATAAATAATGGATCACAAAGAGTTATATAATATTGGATTGTAATCTATAGAATCATAAAGATTGACATTAAGCTCAATCCAATGTATTGGTTGTATTCTTAGAATTGGTTTCAAGTTGGGATTCGGGGTTGACAATAGAACCGTGCAAAATTCTAGTCTTGTGTAAGACTTATCTGTTATCCCTTATAAGATGTTGGGATGTTGACATCGATCTTGTTGTAGGTTCTTTAGCTGTCAAATAAATTGACTTTTCACTTATGAGAGCGCGTAGAGCTGGTTTTTTGGTAAGCGTGTCATGGTCGCCATCGAGTAGGGATCTTTACACTTTCTGCATTTGCATTGCATCATGGTTTTCAAAACTACTATTTTGTGGGATACCACACCATAAAACCCAACGGGGAATATTCGATAGCATGTCAATTTTTACATATACGTATATTTTCTTATGTTTACTTTGCGTACATGGTTTATTCTTCGTATTCTTCCATATTGATGATGTGATATATGTGCATGTGTTGGAAGGATGAATCCTCTTGATGCTTTAGGCACTCTAGCGCTAAAACATCACGAGGCTATCCCTCCATATCTTCTATTACGAGGTAATTTCTTATGTACATTGGGAGGATGAATCCTCTTAATGATTTTGGCACTCTAGCGCTAAAGAATCATGAGACTATCCCAATGCAATCTTCTGCTGCATTAAGATTGGTTGATATTGTGTAACATGGCGATGAGGCATTCATGCCATGTTCTTAGATTTCAATCCCTGGATGTGGAAAAAGAGAATGGGGGATTGATGACGTATCCTCAAGTTGCAAGTCCTAAAAGTTGGAAATAAGATGGGAGGGTGATGATGCCTCCTTGGGTTGCAAATCCCTAAACCTAGCCACGATATTTGTCACACAGAGTTGGTAGGAATGTCAAGCCTATCCTAGTACCATATCATTTGGCAGGTGGCGAGACGGCTTGTAGCTCTACTTGACGACAACCATTGTCAATTTGGAACATAAAAGGACTTAGTGGGAAGCGGTCTATCGTGAGCAACCTAATTGGTTACAACGATTTTACGAGTTTTGTTGTCGCTAAGCTACTCACCGATAACTCGGGTGACGTGTTGGATTTGTCGTTCACCGTCAACGGTATTCTTTCCTGCCTTATGAGGTGTTGCTATTGGCAGATAGCACCTTTATGTGACATGTGCTGGGTAGGTCCTTGCGTGACCTTCCATTTAATTAAAAACGGATTTAAAGTTGTCAATCGTTGAGATTAGCCTATCCTAGTACCGTATCATTTTATGGGTGGCTGGAAGGCTTGTAGCTCTACTTGTTGGCAACCCTCTTCAATTTGGAACATAAATGTAATTAGTAAGAAGCAGTTTATCCTGAGCAACCTTATTCGTTACTCCATTTCTATGATGAGTGATGGATGGGTCCTTGTGTGACAATCCCTTTTCACTATTGATGTTTTCATACGGAAAATGATGTTGGAATATTTTGCGATTATAGCTTTCTATGTACACAATGAGTTTTAATAAAGCCACATCGAGGCCCACGAGCCGGACGTAGAAAATGATAAATAGGTTTTGGTAATTTAAAAATCCATGTCTAGTAAATGAGAATCATGAAATGTTTTTAGAAGATAAGGGAAAATTGTTTTAGCATGCATTGCATTTAGTATAGATTTCCCTACTCAGTTTGTTACTCACCCCTTATATTATATTTTTCCCCAGGTTAGGGTTTAGGTTCGTTGCACTGGTCATGTGCGTGTGGCAACAGGGTGACACTTGTAACACCCCAACTTTTTTAAGTTGGACCATTACCGGGGTATTAGAGAAGGCGTATTAGAAGTGTTAAGTCTAAGGGTATTTCCGCCTATACATGCTGGTAGTTAGGATATTACTTTTTGCATGGTTACGTGTTATTTAATGACATGTAATAGGGGGAAGTGTTACGGGATAGAAGTTAGGCAAGAAAATGCGAGGAAAGTGTTGACTGTGTACTTTGGCATGACTCGGGATGCCGTTTTCATGTCCTCAAAGTTGTCCCTTACTTTTTATGAGGCTTCAAACGAGGCTGCAGACGCTGCCCTGTTCTTGCGGATGCGAGCTGCTTCATCCGCATCGACTCTGTCCAATTCTAGACACATGTGGATGATGGTTGCGGACAATGCGGATGAGAAGAACGTCGTCCGTATTGACTCTGTTCGTTCTGGGACAATTTGGACCCCAGCAGACGCCACATGCTGATGCCGAATGGCGTTCAAACGTCATCTGCAGATGGTACTAAAAGGGGACGAGGACGCAATCTCTCGTCCCCTGCCTGTGACAATCTGGTCTTGTGGACGACTGTTGAGGTGCCACAAGGTCCCGTCACCTGAGCCCGAGCCAAGGGCTCCTTTATTTTATAACTTTTTATTTATTTTGTAGGTTTTTTATCAATTTAGCAAAGAAGAGTTGGTGCATTTTGGTTAGTGGAGGTCACGCATTCAAAGGAGAAAATTGTGAGCTGTCCATTCCGCCTAGAATCTGACCTCCTAACGTTCAAGGAACTTTTTGGCAATTGGGATGACTCTTTTTCAAATTGTGTCCTTCATACCAATTGTAACCAACATCTAGAGCTTTCTAAAGATGTATTTTGAGTTATTTTTTGTTTTTGTTTGACATGTCAAACGTTACAATTACAGAGACAAAAAAACCATCCTCGGACTTGTTTTTCTGCTTCATTATTCGGGGTTAATTTTTTCGTTCCATTTTGGGGAAATTTTGTCCTTTTTTTGTGAGGCTTCTAGAGGGTAATTATTAGGCTCTAGGGCAAGTAAGAACTCAGATTACCTTTGATAAATTAAAACTCGAATTCCCCTTGTGGTGTGTGGTGTGTGGATCTCGCTCATCGGGTGATTCCTTGCAAACCTGAACTTGCTACTCTTTGATTGCTTCTTGAGCAACTTGGAAAGGTTGCTATTTCTTCCAACTCTTCATCTTGGTGGAGGCTTTGTGGTGTGGAAATAGGAGAAGCATCGGATCCCTTTGAGAGTGTTTGATCTTCGATCAAACCGAACTATCCCGTCCCTCTCACGGTAGGAGGATAAACGGACTCCACGGTTTTCTTCTTGTTTTCCATGAAGGTTCTTACAAGTAGTTCTTGGTTCTTCTTGTTCTATTATTCTTGTAACAGGTTGCCACTATCTTATTTGGAGAATATATTCGTTGGTTTTTGTTGAAATTGAATCTTTAGTGGATTTCTTATTTTGCCGCAAATCTGTCTTCAATTTGGCGCTGCTGGATTTATGTGATTGTGACTCTGTTTTCACGCCCTTGCGCATGTCTTTTAAATTTCATCCCTTGTGATGATTTGTTCTACTATTAGTCAAGTTACTTGTCTCCAAATTTGACATTCATTGGATGCATGCAAGGCGAGATATTTCTGTTTCAATTCGGATTTCCAATTCTGTCCAGTGAGACCCTAGATTTCGGGATTGTGTTGTTTTTGCCATATTCGGAGATTCCGAGTGGTTTTTGCAATGAATTTTTGATATGACGTTCTTGAACAAGTTGATTTAGTGCTCTCCAAATTACAGTTAATTCTCACGTCTGGTTTGGGAGTTATTCTTGTTGGAAGATTGGTAGATGGAATATTACAGATTATTGAGACAGATTTTCTATCAAGTGTTCCTTGAGAATTTTGGGACATGTCATTTGGTATCAGAGCCTAAGTGGCTTCTTAGTGTAACTCTATGATTGTGAATTTTTCATTTGGTATCAGAGCCTAAGAGGTGTGTTCCAGAGAGTGAGGTCCGAGAGAGAGAGAGAGAGAGGGGGGAGGGGGGGAGGGGGGGGGGGGGGGGGGGGGGGGGGGGGTGGTTGAAAGTTAATTGGGTTAGCCATTAAGAGTAGTGAGTGAGGTTATGTGAGCAAGGAACTCCTACTGGGTGAGCGGAACGTATGAGCTGCTAAAGCTGGAAGCTGAAGTTGCTGTCATCCGTGAAGGTTGGAGAGTTGTCCCTGTTTGGTATATCAAATGGGTAAGGAAATAGGGGTGCTTTGGCCATTGAGGCCCTACACCACAAGTGTGGGTGTGTGAGTTTAAGTGTTAATGTTCTTAAGTGTTTGCTGCTAGATGTTAAGTATGTTGTTACTCTCTTGAAATTCCTACTGTTAGTTGCTTAGATGATAGCTCCTCGTACGATTTATCAGTTCCTTTGTGATGTTTACTGCTTGTAGTTAATAGTTGGTTTAGTTTCCTTGAATGACTTCCTGTTGTATGTCCTTCGATGTTAGGTTATGAGAAGTGATATGTAGACTTTGTTGTTTCCGTGAAGGTTAGTTATTGATAGTGTGGATAGTTAGTACTCTATAAATTATTGAGAAATAAGGAATGATAACTGAAGGATGAGATAGCTTGAATGAACTGATTCTTTTGTTAGCTTAGTGTGTTCGCTGCTAGTTGTTAAGCACATTAATTGTTATAAACTATTTAATGTTAGTATTGAATTGCTACTCTCAGTGTTGATAGTGTTATTAATGCTCTATGGCATGCTCTCTGAATTAATGTCCCCCTGTTAGTTAACTATCAGTTTGATAACTAATAAATGAACTCGAGCATGTAACTAAACTAGGAATGATAATCACAACACGTAATTCATTGTATGTTCACTTACTTGAACACGTAAAAGAATAGCGGTAGCATGTAATTTGATTAGAAGTTGAGCATGAAAAATAAAGAGCATGTAAAATTAGTAGGATAATTAATAAATTTAATAATCGTATTCTACGTTAGCATGTAAGCACGTTTGATTAGCTTGTGATTGCGTGTCCAATTAGCATGTTAAATTATCCAGATGATAATTAATGAAGTATCAAGCATGAAATAAACTAAGTATGATAATTCTTATGTTTTAAATAGTTAACTTGAGCATGTTAGATAAACTGACAATTTTTAATTGGATTCAAGCATGTAAACCAACGAGGAACAATAATTGTATGAGTATGAAACTTACTAGAGTAATCAAGTAATTAACAAGAGCATGTTTAATCAATTAGGATCGTAAACGCATGTTTAGCATATCGTAATAGATGCAAGTTTAATTATAATCTTTCTGGAGCATGTAATTGGACTAGGAAATGAATTGAAATATCAAATTAGAGTACTAAACATAATCAATAGTTGAGCATGTAAATTGGTAATTAATAGTCGAGCATGTAATTAATTGTATGTTGTATAAATGCTTTTGTTTTTTCTTCATGGATGTCTCTTATATTGGGTTCTTCACCTTTTTTTACATACGTTTTCAATTATGGGCGCAATTTAAATTCAGTCACTTATATTGAATGCGCACTTCAATTTCATACGATGCTTTACTTTTCTAAAGAGTAGAATGATAAAGAGGATAAAAATGGAATGAAGTAAACGTGAACAAGTTAAGGGTTTTGATGACTAAGCGAATGAATGTTTTATAATTGTTTTCTTTATTTCTTACGATAGTGAGGTAGAATGAAAGCATGAAATCAACATAGGAGCATGTTAATAACTGATTAGAATAATCGCTTAGAAACATAAACCTAGGAAGCATGTAAGTGGACTAGGAAATTAACTAGGCTAAAGGACTAAAAAGTTAGAAAGTAAATCTTATCTTCCTTAAGCGTGTAAAATGGTTAGCGTAATTAACTAGATCGAGCATGTAAGCAAGAATTGGATAAAAGCAAGTAATCTACCTCGGACAATAAACTAGAATAATCACCTAGAACGATGAATGTAGGACGCATGTAAAATGACTAGGAAAGAATTAGGATATGATAGTTTGTCTTGAATTCTCCTTCTGAGCTTCGCTATTTACAAGTTAATATCATGATTGTTTTCTATTATGTGCTTGACTTTCCATATATGAACTTTAAATTATAGTTACTGCTTTACTTTTATGTTACTCGCACTTCCGTTTCTATGCCTGTTATATTATTGTGAAGCATCATGCATCATGCTAGGATGAGAATGTATGTTCATACATCCTGTCAATAGAGACTAATAGGGAGTGCCACGGGGTGGTACGCACAAATGCATGAGTGAGGATAAATGATGAAAATGAGTAAAACGGTAAGATAATAAAGGCCTCTGTGGTCCGGTAGCTTAGCCCGGCACAGACACAAAGAAAATGATAAGGGAGTTGGGGGATGGTAGGGTAAGTACAGATCAGCCAAGTAGACAGGATTTAAAAGAGAACGTTACCTTTCCCTTGCCGAGACTGCGAAACTGTCTACCCTAGGTGGTTGAAGCAGACAAAGATCTACCCTACTGCCCCAGATTTCTCCAATGTCCAACTCGAATCACGAGTAACAAACGAACGATGTAAAGGAAAGTAATAAAATTGTAATTGGCTAATGAAAGGATTGGTTTCGGTGGTCCCCATTCCAAAAGAATTAAAGAGAGTCATAAGCATAATTATATTAAACCTTTTCCTTACTAAGCCTTTAGGCTTACAGTTGCTTGTGGTGTAGATGTAAGTACTAGTATGCTATGAAGAATGCACGGACTAAGAGTAGTGAAAGATAAAGAACAAACAATAACAAGCACGGATGATAGATGTGCACACATGAGGGAGATCGTGGCTGGCTATGCATGGAAAAGGTAAAAGAGAAATAGTTTAATGAAATAATGTTTTCTAAGGTTGTAATTAAACGGTTAAGTCATTTGTTAAAGTATTTATGCTTTTGTATGGTTTTGCTAAACTTAAATGTTTTAGATAAATGATTTTGTATTACGCTTCTGCAAAGATTTAAATAAAGGATTTTCTTTACGTTTTCGCAATGTTTTACAAAAATGATGATTTTATAATGCTTCCGCGTAGTTTTATTAACTGGATTTTTATAATGAGTTTTACGAAAGAGTCAATAGTGATCCGATTAGACGCACTCTGATACGTTTTGTTTTAAAAAGAAAGAAATTTCTAATTTTATGCATTTTTAAAGGAATTACGAAAATCCCGGTCGTTACAACACTGGTGTTCCCTAGTGGGTGTCTCGATTTGCCTGTGGACGGGTGAAGGTTCGTCGATTCAAGCCCTCCGTTCCTCGTATGTTGAGATTTTAGTTTTGGTGTTGTTTGATTTAATTCCTACACAGTACTTTCCTTTATTTACATTATCATGTCACTAGTCGATCACTTTGTGGACCCCAACCCATGTGATTTGGGTTTGGGTTTGATATTATTACCGTTAAGAGTTCTGCATAAAAATTCATGCCTTAGGTTGGGTAACCAGGTTCTCTCCAAGGATCGGCTCGCCTGACCCGGTGGTACTGTCCGGGCTGCCTCCGTGTCGTGATAAAATTTTATGGTATCAGAGCATGGTTCTGCATTTACTGTGAGTGATCACTTGTGAAATTGATAGTGTAGTGCGTCAATCGTGTGTCTACTGTGTATGGAATTCTCCAACACCAAGTTAAGTTTTACATGAATCAGGATGCTACTAGGAAGGCATTTGGGGATCGTCTGTGGGATGATGACTCCGTCTTTCACCTATCTATGTTAGTGTTGGGTATGCTTTATAGTTTGATAAGAGAAATTCGTTTGGATTACAAGTTGTGAACTCGCCTAGGTTCTTTCACGTGTGTGTGCTTGTGAGGTTTAGAATTTTGATCAAAAGCTTGGGTCTTCGATCCTTTTGGCTTGTCGCTTCGTGTAGGCCTGTGTGGGTCTAAGTTGAAAATTTTTCCCCTAGAAATGTTGTTCACATCTCAGTTCCTCGTGGATTTCTAAGCTTGTTTGGGTTCTTTGAAATCGTTAGTTTGCCTTGAAAATTTTTTTCCATGTTCCCTAAACCGATTTTGTGGAGTTTTCATTCTTGTGGTTCATAGACTGTTGGTTGAAGTTCTGGGTGGGCCTTATTCATGTGCGTTCTTGCGTTAATATAGACCTTTGCATAGGTTGTTAGAATTAGTTGGACTGAGAACTGTACTCGTTCGATCGGAGTTCCAAAGACTGTAGCAGATGCTTCCTTGACCAAGGCTCATTTTGTTTTCATTTAAAAATGAATCATGTTGTTGTGATGGTCACACTTTCCTTTTTGTGACTACCACATCCGTTCTATTGGTTGGAGTCCGACTGATACGACATAAATGCTTCTTGTTGGTTTGAATCCAAGTGTTTGCTTTGGAATCGTCTCCTAGTTTCGTTTTGCCTTAGGGTTCCTATGCATTGGACATGTTGGAGGATCTTAGGTCTCGATTTTTGTGTCGATCATTATGTTGGAAGGTTGATATATCTCGATGACTACCTTCAGCCATTTTTACTATTCCATATCTAGTGTCTGTGAAAACCTCGTGTGTACTCGACGTTGTTGTTCCTTGGGCAAAGAGCTTCTAAATGTTGTTGGTTTTGACTAGTTCCAGTCCATGTGAATTTTTCATGTTTTTAACTGTTCCTTTGTTAGGACGTTGTGTTTTGAATCCACTTTTGTATGGGTGGTGTTGTCGCATTGGTCACGCGCTATCAACCATCAATCAACTTGAGAGTAACGTATTATGATCTATCTTTGATCTTGTTCAACAGAAATCTAGCTCTAGTCAACGACAAATCTATCCAAGATAAACTCATTTCTCACTATTCGTAAGCCGATCAACCACATTTCAAATATTGGTCGACCATAATTAAACCTGAGGACAATTTAACTACATTCTTAGGCATCTAACCTCTATTCCTCTTTTAGCGTAAATAACTTCTTAAAAACTAACCCATATTACAACTCAAATT
>JAJTVF010006905.1:0-25001 GCA_022433065.1 Begonia loranthoides
TTCTTCATCTGCACAATCCTTTCCAAACACTTTCAAAGTATTAGTAATGTTAGTGAACCGTGTAAACATTTGAGTAATAGTTTCGTCTTTATCCATCTTAAACATTTCATAATCATGTACCGCCATATTTAACTTATTTTTCTTAATTTGATTAGTGTAATATCCCGAATTATTATATCGAAATTTAAAAATAATAAATTGAAAAATAATTGGAGACATTCGAATTAGTCGAATATATTATCGGGATATTACTAATGAAGTAACAAATATCTTATTATTTGGAAAACTTATTTGGGATTAAGTTAAATAAGTGGAGATTAATTGGGATTAAGTTAATTAATTTGGATTAGTTATTAATTAAGTTAAACTAAATTATGTTAATCGAAGAAAATGGAAGAAATTAAAAGAGAGAAGGGGAGAGTGAGGCTGCGAAACAGCGAGAGAAAGAGAGGGAGATCGAGGAACAGAGGGAGTGATCGGAGGCGACGGACGACGGCGAGGCTCGGGCTCGGGGCGTTTCTCGCGACGCGTCGCCGGCGTCTGGTGTTCGCACTGTCCGGCGCTCGGGGGCCAAGAATGGCGAGCTAGGGCACGGTGTGCCGCTACTCTTGGTGTCGGATTTGGAGCTGCGAACTCGCCGGTGGACGTAAGTTGGACGATTTCCTTCTCCCCTTGGCAATTGTTGTTCGACAAGACGAATTGACAGTGGCGTTTTGGCGTGGCAGTGGCGGAGTGAACGGTGAAGCAGGGGAGCGGTCCAGGTCTGAGGCTATTGGTCTACTTTGGACCGGTTTGTTCCAATTGCTCTGACTGCTGGATAATGATTTCCACGTGGCCATCAGGTATTGGACCAACTTCCTTAAGTTGTGTGATCTCCAGTATTCTCCTCTGCCTATGTAGGTTGACAGTGGCAGCTTTCTCTCGGCTATAATTCGTCTGGTGCTGAGGGATTTCTGGAGAGGAAGTGAAAGAATGGGACAGGGACAGGGTGGAGATGGAGGAAATAGCCGAGTGTGTGGGAGGATGAAAGGAGAAAAGAGAAAGGAGAGGTTGACACCAACACTCTCGGGTTTGTTCGTGTTTCAGCTATTGGAGTTGAAGAGTTAACTCCCTGTTCTTGACTCCTGGTTCTCCGCAAGCCTGACTCCTTTGGGTGAGCAATTCCCTTTCCTGTTAATTAGTGAAGCATGCTAATGGAGATGGATATATCTATATATTGTGCTGTGGATTGGTTGTTGGACTGCCCTGTTGAATTGTGCCCTGTTGAATTAGATCAAATGTTCTGTGAAGGTCTTCTTTGTCGGATTATTTCTTGGTTGGATTGTATAGTTGATATACATGTGAAAATGTTAGATAATGGTCACGTTGACTACTGTTCTTTGATTTTAGGATGATTCTTGGTTCTACTGTCTACGTTTGGGTTCTGTTGAGAATGTGATGTAGGAAATAGGAAATAATAGTGTTGCAGTGATTATTGTTGTTTGATTTTGGGGAGTTAGACCTTGTTTGGATGGAGTATCTATAGTCTTTCTAATTAGATAAAAAGGATAAATACATGTGTTATGTTGGTTATCGTTTAAATAAAAGGGATTAAACGGTTCTCTACTCTGTTGATTCAGTTTGTAAAGTGAATTCTCCGTGTTATCCTTACACATTGATGGAATGAGCAACATTGTAGGGCGGAGGTCTCGGAATTGGTGTTGCAAGGTTGCTAGGGTACGAAGAAGATAAAAGAAATAGAAACGCGTTATGGACGCCAGGTAAGTTGATACTTACTGAGTTTTGGTCTTCGGACCCTACATCGCAAGAATTAGGATTTGCATGTTGTGTGTGTTCTTTTAATGATATGTTTATTAGACATTTATACGATCATATAGGACTGCAGGTATTTATAGGCATATTGTACGTCATCCTAAAATACGTAGATAGGCGTGTGGGGGTTCGAGTGAATTGTGACTTTCCATACGGTAGATTCCTCCCACGTAGGGAGTGGTAGGTTTAGAAGTTAGCTACGTGGATTCTAGGGTTCACAATTTATCCCGTTCTGAAACCCCCAACGTCTTCAAACAAAAGTGAGGATACCTGCATGTGGTAACACCCCCGATGGATATATCTCCTTGTCGGAGTGACTGGTTAGGCCACATGGCTCTAGGCAGTATTCCACTTTAACTTCCAGAGGAGATACGGTTCTCTTCTGTAATACATTGCATGATCACGCATCATATTTGTATTTCTTTTCCTTTTATCACTTACTGAAAATTAGACTCATTAGTTTAGGTCTTGTGATGTAGGTATTGTACGAGAAACAGGTGAACAAGTTAAAGACAGTTGATGAAAGATTTGCACGAGTGGATCTTGTGGCTGGCTAGGCTAAAGAGTTTAAAATGAAATTATTTGGAAAGGGTTTGTAATGATTTAATATTCTTTAAGGCTTTATTTTAAATTCCGCTGCGTGTTATAAAAATGATTTTCATTACTTCTTCTACAGTTGATAAATGTTTTAAGTAAGGAGTTTTAACGCTCGGGTTTTATAAAGAAAAGTCTTACTCTGATTTTGTAAAAGAAAAAGTTTTAAATTTCACGCGATTTTAAAGCAAATAAAAACCGGGTCGTTACAATTAGTGCCTTCATATGTGACCTCAAGTCGTTTTCAAATTTCATGCGCATTTTTACAACTTTGAATTCTATTAAATTTATTAGCACTTAGGGCACAATACAATTGATTAATAGCTCTAGCATTTAAACTTACTTTGCGACATTCTGCCTCATCAATTTCATCTTCTAACTTAGGTACTTTCACCCCATTTACATCTTTAGTAGGAATATAAGGTCCATTTTTCACTATTCTCCTTATTTCGAAATCAATGGCTTGAATATAAATAGTCATTCTAGACTTCCAATGAGAATAATTATCACCATTAAAGAAGGATGGCCTATTTGAAGCTTATCCTTCCATGTTTACGCTATTTGGGTTATATGTCATATCGTTCTAGATTTTGTATTCAACTAATGCACAAATAATCACAATGAAATAATTCTAACCTGCTCTGATACCAATTGTAGGATCGAAATTAACCTAAGAGGGGGAGAGGGGGAGGGGGAGGGGTGAATTAGGTTTATTAACTTTTTCTTGCAAATATAAATTTTCTAACCAATAGTAAATTTACCACAATAATGCGATTAAGAAATCACAATAGAAATAATAATAAGAGATAAGGTTAGAGAATTCGACACCAAGTTGTTAACACGGTTCGGCCAAGCTCGCCTACGTCCGGGCTTCAAGGTTCTCCCTTGAAGGTATATTCCTCAACCGTTCTAGGTTACAATTTGATTGATCTTGAGCGGGTGTCAATCGAACCGTTACAAACAACTATTTCTTAGGGCGTTACTCTTTTCTCTCGAATACAATTTTCTCTCACAAAATTCCCAAGCTCACAAACACAACAATCCTCTCAACGACAAAATGGTCACTCTCAATTTCTTTGGAGGACTTGTTTTCTACTCAATTTCATGCACACTAGTCAAGCCGAAAATTTGGCAGAGTTTTGATTAATATAGCTTGGTGTGTTGTCTTCTTCGAAGTCCAACTATTTATAAACCTGCAAAGTGCGGTCGTCCTAATCTCTTTTAGGATCCTGTTGCAAGAAACTTTGTAGTTGCGGACGTGGCGCCTTGTCCGCAGTAGTCCGAATGTCATCTTCATTTTGTACAGATTCAAATCGGACGATGTGTCCCTTCGTACGCACCATCCGCATCTTCGTCCGAATTGTGCTTAAATCTTACAAATTCAAATTGGACGCTATCGGTCTTCGTCTGCTATCGTCCGCGGAACGCATGTCAGTTGTGGACGCCAAAACCCGTCCTCAGTCTCGTCCTGAAGTTCACCTCCCTAGGAAGGTACGGACGCCTCATCTCGTCCGCACCTCATCCGAGCCGTCGTCCGAAATGAATCTCAAATATTACAGATTCAAATCGAACGTGGGGCATTCTCGTCCGTAATCGTCCGCAGTCGTCCGCAACAACAGTCTCCAGTTGGGGACGAAAGAACTCGTCCTCAGTCTCATCCTTGGGACGAATGTCTTGCTTCTGCGGACGACTCTGTATCGTCTGCTATCAGTCTACATGGTGTCCAAACGTACTCAGCATAGTTCGGAGCTGCACGAATTGAATCATTTAAGTCCCACAAATCTTTCTACTCATTGCAAGGACTTAGAACAACGCATTATACATCACCAATACCCTTATCAAGGGTATTTCCAATTTATGAGATAAATACAAGAATTATAATTTCGACTAATAAGCAACTTATAAAACTCAATTATATTTTTCATCATCAAAATATAAATATGCTTAACACACTTAGGCTAATAGTATGGGCCTTGGCAAAAAGTACAGTTCATTAAAAAAAATTAGAGAACAAATTGTTGATCATGCATTGAAGAATGGGTACGGGATAAAATTCACCCACAGTGATGCTCATCAGTTGAAGGCAGCCTGCCAGGAAGTATGCACGTGGTGGCTGCACGCCTAAAAAATGCAAGGTGAAATGACGTTTCAAATAAAGTTCTACAACGACGTTCACACTTGCTCCGGAAAGATAGAAAACCGCCATGCCACTAGCAAATGGGTGGCAACGCATTACTTAGACAAATTTAAAAGTCAGGCTGACTAGGACCTTTCTTCCATAATTAAGATAGTCAGAAAGGACTTCAACGTCAACATCACACCTAGCCTTGCTTGAAGGGATAGAAATGCGGCCAAAAAATTAACGAAGGGGATGGCAATGAGCAATACAAGCTCATATGGTCCTATGCTAAGGAGATTCGGAGCTCTAATCCTGGAAGCTCGGTGCGCGTTGACCTGAACATGAGTGCATTTAAAAGGATGTACATGTGTTTGGCTGCATGCAAGATGGCCGTGCGAAACTGCGGTAGACCGGTTATTTGTTTAGACGGTTGCCACTTGAAGGGAGCGACTGCAGGCCAGCTGCTCACTGCTGTCACAATCGACGAGAACGATGGAATGTATCTGATTGTTGTAGGAGTGGTTGAAGAAGAAAATTGGGCTTTGTGGAGCTGGTTTCTGGAATTGTTGCTCGACGATCTAAACACCCTATCTGGTAATGGATGGATATGCATTTCTGACCGATAAAATGTGCGATTGATTGCTTTTCCCTTCTATGTTTATGTTATGCATTTTGTACCAATGTCTGACTCATATTATGAATCTTTACAGGCGCTAGTGCCAGTTGTCAGAGAGGTGGCAGGGTAAGCGAGCCATCGATTTTATATTTGACACATGTATGACAATTTTCAAAAACAATTTAATGGCAGATTGTTAAATTGATGCAATGTGGGCCGCATCTAGAGCCACAACAGTGAGGCAGTTAGAGAGAGAGATGACAAAATTATTTTTGGTTGACCCGGCGGCCCACAACTATCTACGAGGAATAGATGTGACATGCTGGGCCAAACATGCCTTCTGCTCCATCTCTAAATGCGACTTAAGCCTCAACAACCTCAGCGAGTCCTTCAACGCCTGCATCCTACCAGCCCGAGACAAACCGATTCTAAGTATGTTCGAGATCATTCGAAAGGGCATTATGGGTAGGATCGTGAAAAAAAATGAAAAGATGGCTCACGCGATGGACCTTTCGTGTCCAATGATCAGCAACCAGTTCGCCATACTACAACATTTCTGGTCGAAATTGGAGCCCCTAGTTTTCAGGAGCTGCCCAGTTTGAGGTCAACAACGATGACAAACAATACTTTGTCGATTTGGACAGGCGTACTTGTACCTGTTACCGGTGGGAGTTGACCGGCATACTGTGTGTTCATGTAGTCCCGTGCATTCACTTTATGATGAGATCTCTTGAGGAATTTGTGCATGCGTGCTATCACCGGGAAACATACATGGCGATGTACTCCCACTTTGTCCGCCCCGTCAATGGACCAATCGAGTGGCCTCCTGTGACAAATCTTGATCCAATTATCCCACCGTCATTTAAAAGGCTTCCAAGAAGGCCGCACAAACGTAGAATACGGGATGTGGAAGAGGCCCCAAGCCGGACAGTGCTGCCCAGAAGACATTTGAACGTCACTTGTGGCCGGTGTGGGGGTGTGGGGCACAATTCCCGCACATGCGAAGGTAGCGGGTCCAGTGCAGGGGCCAACAAAGATGATAGAGGGAGAGACAGAGCCAGAGCCAGAGTCTGCAGAGGAAGGTCGGAGGGCACATTTATGGGTTTCAGAGTCCTCGAGATAGCCCCTGAAACAATTCCTTCCATAGTCCCTCAGACAGTCCCCGAGCGAGTATCTGAGACAGTTCCCGACAGAGTTCCTGAGACGCAGGTGAGCCCATTATCACGTTTACGTTTTCAAGTGTTATTTGAACTATGTTAATTTCATTTGCAATGTGTTCTACAGGAGTCTTATGCGCAAGGTACACAAACACAAACGTACACAAATGTGGACCTTAACCTTCTGTGATACATTCGTTTGATAGATTAGGTTTGATATATATGTGATTGTACTGTACGCTATATTTGTAAATTTTGAAATAATAAATATGTATTCCTGAGCAAAGAAATTGGCGTTCAAGCGTGGGAAGACAACGGTGGAAGCTGTGCAACCCGCGGCGGTGGATGATGAGCAACCCGCGGTGGTGCAACACGAAGACACCGCCGAGGATGGAGAAACCAATGGCAATGGCAACCTAAACCCAAGCCTAAACAAGGAGAAGCCAGAGGCTCATTGGTCCAGTTCCAACCCGTTACAGCGAGTTTAAGGTTCAAACTATTCAGGACAATGAATTGCAAAACATGGTATGAAGATGATATACAACATCGTGCAATTATTGTTTCCAAAATAGTAGATTTGGACTCCTTGGCAGGAATGGGAATTAAACAATTGCTTGAAGATGCTGGATTAACCAGGTTGTGAAGGATGAGGGGCAGTTACTGCGAGAGAATTATTAGAAAGTTTTACGCGAATTTGAAACTGTCCACTGAGCCATTAGAGGTGCGGACGTACCTTTTTGGATGGGAATTGAGGTTCACTCCCAACGATTTAAATATAATGCTGGGATGTGTACTGGACGAGCCAAGCGATCAATATTATCATGTGTCTCGAGAGCTACCATTCGTCAACCGAGGAGAAGGGCTAGCGGTGCTTAGATTGTTGCACCAGAGGTTGCCCAGTACAACAAGCTAAAGGGCAAAGAGTTGAATGTCATAGCCCGCTTGATCCACCTGATCATGACATATACGATTTTGCCTCGGGATGGGCATCGAGACCATGTTAGCTGCATGGATCTCTATATACTAGAGAGGGTGTTCATCAGGAAAAAGGTGGACATCAGATTTATCATCTTGAGCCACATCCATGAGGTGCTCAACAACCCATCCAAGAACCTGTCGTCAGAACCTTTCGTACAACTGGCTCATACAAAGGATCGTTGAGCAGTATGGGTACCCATCTCAGAGAAAGAGTTGAGAATTGAAGAGTCGGCCAATGACATGTACAGCAAAGCTAAAGTCAACTGAATAGGGATCAGTTGGAGGGGAATGGGTCCGCAAGTCCAAGAAGCAGGCAGCACCTCCACCCCCGTCAGAGCCTCAGCATTCAGCTCCCTCACATGAACATCCGCCCCCTCCTCAGTCATCTCACTTTACTTCGATGCCTGAGGAGACGTCTGCCTGGATGAGCAGGATGGAGGAGCTCCATCATAAGGCGATGACCAGAATGCAAATGATGGAGGAGCACCTGCAAATGCAACAGGTCCAAATACAAAGAGGGGAGGAGCGAGCAGAAGAGAGGCATCATAGAGCAGAAGAGTGGCATATGCGAGCAGAAGAGAGGCACCGTGAGGTGGTGGCAACACTTTAGAGACGTGAGAGGCGATCAGCCCATACATCAGCCTCGACATCATCTCTCTGAAGCAACAGATGCCACATATCACTTGTAAGTTATTTACTTTGTACACAAAGTTTAGTTTTTACTTTATTTATGTTTGACGTAATGACGTGTTGTTGATTTGTAGCACTGGTGCCATAAGCCGCCAACCTGCTTGATGTGCCCCAAGGTCCCATCGCCTGAGCCGAGCCCAGGGGCATCTTTATATTCTGACTTTTATTTGTTTTGTAGGTGTTTCTTTTCTAGCCAATTTGGAGGAAAGTTTTAATCAATGCCACAAAGAGAATTTGGTGCTTTTGGACTAGTAGATATCATGCTTATCAAAGAAGAAATTGTTGGCTTAAATTTTTCCGCATAGAATCTGACCTCCAGGCGTTCAAGTGCATTTTTGTCAATCGGGACGGTGTCGTTTCAACTTTCATCCTTCATACAAATTGTACCCAACAGGCGGAGCTTTCCATAGATATATTGGGCGTTTTATTTTGGTTTGATTTGATACATCAAATGTTCATTTTACAGAGACTGATTTCCAAACTCGAACTTAGTGTTTATGTTTTTTTTAAGGGTTATTTTAGTCAATTGCTACTAGGGTAATTTTGGTCTTTTGTCCTAATTTGTAAACATTAGGGTTTTATATACCCTATTTTCAAATGGAAGAACCAGTTTTGATGAATTAGAAAAGAAATCCTTGTTGAAGTGTGAGAGCTACATCCTCCCTCCTCTCGACCATCCATTCTTCCTACCCGAACTTGCTTCTCTTTGTAGCGTTTTCTTGAGCAAGTTGGAAGGGTTGTTCCAAAGCATCATTCTTGTGGTGNGGTTATTCTGAATCTATTCTCTCTATATTTGGTGGACATCATTTGTGTTTTGAGATATAGGCGTCGTTCTTTGTGAAGATGGAGATATGCTGGACATTTTGTTAACCGCAGAATCTGTTTTTCTGTGCAATCTGTTTACTGTAGTCGATTGTTGATTTGTTTCGAAGCCCTTACATGGGTTTTCTTGATTTTATTTCTTCTAGAGAATTATTCTTTGTTGAGTGACGAAGCTGCCTATCAATTTTGGAAATTATTGGAGTTATATGGAGTGAGTTCTCTCTGTTGTATTTCCGGTCGTCAAAACTGCTCGGAAGAAGCCCTGTATTTGGTGATATCTTATTTCGGCTATAACTGGAGATTCAGAATGAGTTCTGATCTGGAATTTTAACACGACTTACTTGATTGTGTTAATTAAGTGTCCTCCAAATTTAGGCCAAAGTTCACGTTTGAATTTGGAGAACTACTCTGATTATTGTTGTTGGTCCAGTTTAATTCACAGTTTATTAGCCGATTTCTAATTTAAGCTCTTGTCGTCCTTGGAGCCTATCACTGCTCCTCCAGCCGTGCCTGCCGAGGTCCAAGGGACCAGTCAGTTTGAACCTCTACCCCTTAGAACTGTGCGCATGGTACATCTTTCATTTGGTTATATATGTGTGTTCGTTCATGTTTTTGTTTTGTTAGTCTGACGGCGTTTTGACATTTTTGTTGCAGTCTCAGGATTTGATAAACATGTTCAAGAAGTATGTCTAAGCAAATACTCGGAAGAACAAAGAGACGTGCGCTGTTCTTGGGGGAAAGTTGATTAGCGATGATTACATCGTCACTGATATCATCTTCCTGGAGCAAGTGAGGATGCCAAATACGGTGAAAAGCCTTCTTTGTATGTTACTGTATAAGATTTATCTTAGTACTCATCCGAACTTATATGCTGTGCTATGCGGTCGACGAAGCAGCCATATTCGCGTTTCATTAGGAAAACCGTCTACTCTCATTAGGGTGGATTCACGTAAGTAATCATCTCGCTTCTCTGGGTTGTTTTTCATGTTTACTGAGATCATCTAATGCGTAGTCTACCCGAAGCATAATTGTTTTATGTTCTCCGTTGACCTACACACTCAATTCGCTTACCAGCAATTGATGCCTGAAGCAATCTCCATCATCGTAGCTCCCACTGACAAAGAGCGGTATGTATTTTCCCTTGTGTAAATTCTTAACATTACTTTTTGCGTATTTTACAGACAATTGTTCCCTTTGCATTGCAGCCCATACGACATCTTGAGGTGTACGAGTGAGGGGATGAGGGTGATGCGACAGTGCACTATTCCGAAACAATTCCACGAGCACAACGCTGCAACCTTTGAGTATGAGGGTCCATTTTTTGACACAGCAGATAAAGTATTCCTTGACCTGCACTTATCTTTTGCGTAAGGATTTGCGGCCAAAACGGACCAAGAAGAAGGCAGCGTAGTTTAGTTCAAGGATTTACGTTGTAGTTTAGTTCAAGGAGATTTATGTTTAGTTGAATTTGTTTACATTTACGTTGTAATTTATGTGTAGTTTACATTTACTTTGCAAATGATGTGTTTGGATGATAGGTGTAGTTTACATGTACTAGATGAATGATATGTTTGGATGATACCGGAACTGCTTGTGATTTTGTGTAGGATGTATGAGAATAGCTTTGGGAGAGTAAGGAAACAAGGGAGACTCTGGCAAAATTTTTATAAATTGGGGTGAGGGTAAGTGAAAATTAAATCCTGTATGACCTAAATCAAGTACATAATTAAATAAAAGTGTATGGAAAAACTTGGGTGAAATCAGTGCAACAATTTCAACAAGCCGCGACGGTTTGTAAGCAAGCCGTAGTGGCTTGCATCACAAACCGCGGTGGCTTGTAAGCAAGCCTCTGTGGTTTGCTCACAAACCACCGTGGCTTGTGAGCAAGCTGCTGCTGTTTGCTCACAAACCACGGTGGCTTGTCATGTCATGGTACTTGTAATCAAATTTCATGAACACTACACAACCAAATGTATAGAACCAATATATGAATTCAAATTGTTGAAATAAAACAAATTCAAATTTATCAATTCAAATTTATGAAACAAATTCATATTTATCAATTCAAAATTTACAAATATAGCGTATAGTACAATCACATATATATCAAACCTAATCTATCAAACGAATGTATCACGGAAGGTTAAGGTCCACATTTGTGTATGTTTGTGTTTGTGGATCTTGCATATCAGACTCCTGCAGAATACATTGCAAATGAAAATAGTATAGTTCAAATAACACTTGAAAATGTAAACGTCATAATGGGCTCACCTGCGTCTCAGGAACTCTGTCGGGAACTATCTCAGATACTCGCTCGGGGACTGTCTCAGGGACTATGAAAGAAATTGTCTGTGTTGAGGACTCTGAAATCCATAAATGTGCACTCTGACCTTCCTCTGCCGACTCTGGCTCTGGCTCTGCCTCTCCCTCTATCACCTCTGTTGGCCCCTGCACTGGACTCGCTACCTTTGCACGTGCGGGAATTGTGCCCCACACCTCCACACCGGCCACAAGTGACATTCAGATGTCTTTTGGGTAGCACTGTCCAACTTAGGGGCTCATCCACATCCCGTATTCTACATTTGCGCGGCCTTCCTGGAAGCCTTTTCAACGGCGGTGGGATAATTGGATCGAGATTCGTCACAGGAGGCCACTCGATTGGTCCATTGACGGGGCGGACAAAACGGGAGTACATCGCCATGTATGTTTCCCGGTGATAGCACGCATGCAAAAATTCCTCATGTGATCTACTCATAAAGTGAATGCACGGGACTGCATGGACACACGGGATGCCGGTCAACTCCCACCGGTAATAGGTACAAGTACGCCTGTTTAAATCGATAGAGTACTGTTCGTTACCGTTGTTGACCTCAAACTGGGCAGCTCCTGAAAACTAGGAGCTCCAATTTCGACCGGCAAGTTTGGCGAGCCAGTTGCTGACCATTGGACACAAAAGGTCCGTCGCGCGAGCCATCTTTTTATTTTTTTCACGATCCTACCCATAATGTCCTTTCGAATGATCTCGAACATACTTAGAATCAATTTGTCCCGGGCTGGTAGGATGCAGGCGTTGAAGGACTCGCTGAGGTTATTGAGGCTTAAGTCACATTTGGAGATGGAGCAGAAGGCATGTGTGGCCCAGCATGTCACATCTATTCCTCGTAGATAGTTGTGGGCCGCCGAGTCAAGCAAAAATAACTTCGTCATCTCTCTCTCAAACTGCCTCACTGTTGTGCCTCTAGATGCAGCCCACATTGCATCATTTAACAACCTGCCTTTAAATTATTTTTGAAAATTGTCATACACGTGTCGAATACAAAACCGATGGTCCGCTTACCCTGCCACCTCTCTGACAGCTGACACTAGCCCCTGTAAAGATTCATAATATGAGTCACACATTGGTACAAAATGCATAACATAAACACATAAGGCAAAAGCAATCAATCACACCTTTTGTCTGTCAGAAATGATTGTCCATCCATTGCCAGATGGGGTGTTTAGATCGTCAAGCAATAATTCCAGAAACCAGCTCCACGAAGCCTATTTTCTTCTTCAACCACTGCTACAGCAATCGGATACATTCCATCGTTCCCGTCGATGGTGACAGCAGTGAGCAGCTGGCCTGCAGTCGCTCCCTTCAAGTGGCAACCATCCAAATAAATAATCATTCTACCGTAGTTCCGCACGACCATCTTGCATGCAGCCAAACACATGTACATCCTTTTAAATGCACTCACGTTCAGGTCAACGCTCACAGAGCTTCCAGGATTAGAGCTCCGAATCTTCTCGGCATAGGACCATATGAGCTTGTATTGCTCATTGTCATCCCCTTCGTTAATTTTTTTTTGGCCCCATTTCTTGCCCTTCTAGCAAGGCTGGGTGTGACGTTGACGTTGAAGTCCTTCCTGACTGTCTCAATTATGGAAGAATGGTCCCAGTCGGCCTGACTTTTAAATTTATCTAAGTAATGCGTTGCCACCCATTTGCCAGTGGCATGGCGATTTTCCATCTTTCCGGAGCAAGTGTGAACGTCGTTGTAGAACTTTATTTGAAATGTCATTTCACCATGCATTTTTTAGGCGTGCAGCAGCCACGTGCATCCTTCCTGGCAGGCTGCACGTCACTGTGAGTGAATTTTATCCTGTACCCATTCTTCAATACATGATCAACAATTTCATCTCTAATTTTTTTCAATGAACTGTACTTTTTCCAAGGCCCATACTGTTAGCCTATGTGTGTTAGGCATATTTATATTTTGATGATGAATAATATAATTAAGTTTTATAAGTTGTTTATTAGACGAATTTATAATTCTCGTATTTAGCTCATAAATTGGAAATACCCTTGATAAGGGTATTGGTAATATCTAATGCGTTGTTCTAAGTCCTTGCAGTGAGTAGAAAGATTCGTGGGACTTAAATGATTCGATTTGTGCAGCTCCGAACTATGCTGAGTACGTTCAGACGCCACGCAGAATGATAGCGAACGATACAGTGTCATCCGCAGAAGCAAGACATTCGTCCCGAGGATGAGACTGAGGATGAGTTCTTTTGTCCCCAACTGGAGACTGTTGTTGCGGACGACTGCGGACGGTTACGGACAAGAATGCCCCGCATCCGATTTGAATATGGAATATTTGAGATTCATTCCGAACGACGGCTCAGACGAGGTGCAGACAAGATGAGGCGTCCGCACCTTCCTAGGGATGCGGACTTCAAGACGAGAACTGAGGATGGGTTTTGGCGTCCCAAACTGACATGCGTTTTGCGAACGACTACGGATGATAGCAGACGAAGACCAACAACGTCTGATTTAAATCTGTAAGATTTAAGACGCAATTCAGACGAAGATGCGAATGGTGCGAATGAAGTGACACTTCGTCTGATTTGAATCTGTACAAAATGAAGATGACATTCGAACTATTGCGGACAAGGAGCCGTGTCCGTAAATACCAAGTTTCATGTAACGACTAGTTTTCAACAGTTGGATGCAGACGATCCTAAAGGAGATTATGACGACCGCACTTCGCAGGTTTATAAATAGTTGGACTTCGAAGAAGACAACACACAAAGCAATATTAAGTGAAACTCTACCGAAATTTTTCACTCGACTAGTGTGCACGAAATTGAGTCGAAAACAAGTCCTCCAAAGAAATTGAGAGTGAACATTTTGTTGTTGAGAGGATTGTAGTGTTTGTGAGCTTGGAAATTTTAAGAGAGAAAATTGTATTCAAGAGAAAAGGGTAATGCCTAAGAAATAGTTGTTTGTAACGGTTCGATTGACACCCGCTCAAGATCAATCAAATTGTAACCTAGAACGGTTGAGGAATATACCTTCAAGGGAGAACCTCGAAGCATGGACGTAGGCGAGATTGGCCGAACCGCGTTAACAACTTGGTGTCGAATTCTCTAACCTTATCTCTTATTATTATTGCTATTGTGATTTCTTAATCTCATTATTGTGATAAATTTACTATTAGTTAGAAAATTTATATTTGCACGAAAAAGTTAATAAACCTAATTCACCCCCCACCCCCCTTCTTAGGTTAATTTTGATCCTACAATTGGTATCAGAGCAGGTTAGAATTATTTCGTTGTGATAATTATTCTCATTTAATGGTGATAATTATTCTCATTGGAAGTCTAGATGACTATTTATATTCAAGCCATTGATTTCGAAATATGGAGAATAGTGAAAAATGGACCTTATATTCCTACTTAAGATGTAAATGGGCTGAAAGTACCTAAGTTAGAAGATGAAATTGATGAGGCAGAAGGTCGCAAAGTAAGTTTAAATGCTAGAGCTATTAATCAATTGTATTGTGCCCTAAGTGCTAATAAATTTAATAGAATTCAAAGTTGTTAAAATGCACATGAAATTTGGAAACGACTTGAGGTTACATATGAAGGCACTAATCAAATTAAGAAAAATAAGTTAAATATGGCGGTACATGATTATGAAATGTTTAAGATGGATAAAGACGAAACTATTACTCAAATGTTTACACGGTTCACTAACATTACTAATATTTTGAAAGTGTTTGGAAAGGATTGTACAGATGAAGAATTATGCGGTAAGGTGCTCTGAAGTCTTCTGAGAGGTTGGACACCAAAAGTGACAACAATCGTCGAGGCTCGGAATCTCTCAACCTTGACGTTGGAGGAACTCATAGGATCTCTCATGACTCATGAAATTAGGATAAAGGTAAATGAGAAAGAAAAGGAAATCGAAAAATAGAATCCTAAAAAGAAGACAACAGCTCTTAAAGTCTCATCTGGCAAAGAAGAAGAAGAATTGAAGGAAAATGAAGTTGTTGATGATGATGATGAAGAATTAGCTCTTATCACACGGAAAATCAAGATTCTTTAACGGAGAAAGCAACAAGGGAAGGGTAAATACAAAGGAGAGAAGTCTCACTACAACAAGGCGATAACATGCTTCAGTTGTGGAAAATCGGGGCATGTGAGGGCTGATTGTCACCTTGAGAAAAAGAAGAATCCTAAAGAGTCTAAGAAGAAAGCCTTCAAAGCAACGTGGGATGATAGTGAAGAGGAACCTTCATCCGAGATGGAAGAAGTGGCAAACATGTGCTTCATGGCCAACGACAAAGAGGTATGTAGCTCTTCTCATAGTGATAGTGATAATGATAGCACCAATATGGAGGATAATGAAGATGGTGATGAATTTGATGAGTTACTTGAAGAATTCAATTTGTTAACTCTTAAGTATAAAAAGTTGAAGAAAGAAAATGACATTTTAGTGAAAAAGCATGCATGTAGTGTGAAAATTGTTGAAGATGAAAATGCTTGTTTGAAACTGAAAAATAATGAATTGAATGAGCATGTTAAGTTAATTGAAAATGAAAATAGCATTTTAAAGGAGAAAAATGTCGACTTGAATAAGATGGTGCTTAATTTTACGAATGGGAGCAAGAATTTGAATATGCTCCTAGGTAAACAAAAGATCACTTTTGATAAAGTCGATTTGGGATATCAATCGTTTCAAAAGAAAAAGAGCTATAGAAATTTCTTTGTTAAACCTACTACTTGTCATACTTGCAATGCTATATAGGTCATAAGTCTTTTGCTTGTCCATCTAGAAGCATTAAAAATAGAAGTGTTGATAAAATAGTGTGGGTTCCGAAAGGAACTAAATTTAGGACCCAAAAAGATTTGGGTACCTAAGAAAACAACTTGATCTATTTTTGTAGGTTGAAGCTCCTCCCGCTAAAGATCAATGGTACTTGGACAGTGGTTGTTCAAGACATATGACGAGAGACTTCTCAAGGTTTACCTCCATCAAGGACAAGAAAGGAAATGTGACATTTAGAGGTAACCAAAAAGGAAAAATTATTGGTATTGGCAATATAGGTAATGCTTCTAACCTTATTATTGAAGATGTTTTGCTTGTTGATGGGTTGAAGCATAATTTGTTGAGTATAAGTCAATTATGTGATAAGGGTTATAAAGTTATTTTTGAACCTAAATCATGCATGATCATTGATGAATTCAATGGTAAAGTTTTATTTTCTGGTTATAGACATGAAAATATTTGTGCCATTGATTTGTCTAGTATTTCTAGTAATGTTGAAAAATGTTTTAAAGTGAGTGACTCTTTTAGTTCATGGACTTGGCATAGGAGATTAGGGCACGTAGGTATGGATACCTTAGCTAGGATTTCGAAAAACAATCTAGTTAGGGGTCTTCCGAAAATAGCGTTTGAAAAAGATAGAGTTTGTGATGCTTGCCAAAAAGGAAAGCAAACAAAAAGTTCTTTCGCTTCCAAACAATTTATCTCTACGTCTAAGCCTCTCCAATTACTTCACATGGATCTTTTCAGCCTTCTAGGTTTCAAGCTTAGGAGGAAAACATTATGCATTTGTAATTGTGGACAATTTTTCACGTTAGACACGGGTTTTCTTCTTAAGAACTAAGGATGAAACTTTTGAGGTATTTTCCAGCTTTAGGAAGAAAGTCCAAAATGAGAAGGAGCTTACCATTGTCACGATTAGGAGTGATCATGGTGGCGAATTCAAGAATGATCAATTTGATGCCTTGTGTCAAAAACATGGCATTGAACATAATTTCTCTTCTCCTAAAACCCCTCAATAAAATGGAGTTATTGAAAGGAAAAACTGATCTCTCCAAGAGCTTGCTCGAACCATTCTCAATGAGAATGATCTTCCTAAATATTTTTGGGCAGAAGCCATTGCCACGATATGCTATGTTCTCAATCGTGTCTCTATCCGTCCTACTTTAAAAAAAATTCCTTATGAACTTTGGATTTGTAGAACTCCAAATGTTAGCTACTTCAAAGCTTTTGGTTGCAAATGCTTTATTCTCAATACTAAGGACAATCTAGGAAAATTCAATTCTAAGACGGATGTGGGAATATTTCTTGGATACTCTTTATCTAGCAAAGCCTATAGGGTCTTCAACAAAAGGACATTAGTGGTGGAAGAATCTATGCATGTCACTTTTAACGAATCCACTCCTACTCATAATGTTGAGAGATAAATTCTAGACTTAGAGAATGATTTAGAAAACCTTTCTCTAGGTGATAAAGGGAAAGAGATTCTAGAAAGTCCTCCTCAAGAATCTCAAGATCAATTCTTAGAAGGAACTTCAAGGGTAGAAAACCTTAGTGACTTACCAAAGGATTGGAGGTATGCCAAGAGTCATCCTACAGTTGATATTCTAGGTGATCCTAACCTAGGTGTCAAAACTAGAGCCTCCCTTAGAAATGTATATGCCAATACGACATTTATTTCCCAAGTAGAGCCTAAGAATTTTGATGAGGCCGAATTCAATGAAAATTAGTTATTAGCCATGCAAGAGGAATTGTACCAATTTGAGAGGAACAATGCATGGGAACTTGTTTTTAGGCCTAACAATTGTTCAATTATTGCAACAAAATGAGTTTTCAAGAATAAGATAGATGAGAGTGGGTTTATTGTTAGGAATAAAGCGAGACTAGTTGCAAAAGGTTATAAACAAGAAGAATGAATTGATTTTGAGGAAACTTTTGCACCGGTTGCTCGATTAGAGTCGGTTAGAATGCTTTTGGCCTTTGCTTGCTATAAGAATTTCACTCTTTATCAAATGGATGTAAAAAGTGCTTTTCTAACGGTTTTATTGAGGAAGAAGTCTATGTTGAGCAGCCCTTAGGATTTGAAGTTTATGATAAATTAGATCATGTTTATAAACTTCACAAAGCTCTTTATGAACTTAAGCAAGCACCAAGAGCTTGGTATGAGAGATTGAGCAAATTTTTGAAGGAAAGAGATTTCATGATAGGAAAAGTAGATTCCACTCTATTTTTCAAGCATAATGGTAATGATATTATGATTGTGCAAATCTTTGTTGATGATATCATTTTCGGGTCTACCAATGACACACTTTGTGATGAATTTGCAAATTTAATGCAGAGTGAATTTGAAATGAGTATGATGGGTGAATTGAAATATTTTCTTGGTTTGCAAGTAAAACAATCTCAAGATGGGATTTTCTTGAATCAAGAAAAGTATGTCAAGGAGCTTATCAAATGTTTTGGGATGGACTCATCAAAACCTTCTAGAACTTCCATGAGCACAACCACAAAATTGGATAAGGATGAAAAAGGAAAAGATGTGGATATAAAGAAATATCGTGGTATGATTGGATCTCTTCTCTATTTAACCGCAAGTAGACCCGATATTCTCTTTAGTGTATGCTTATGCGCTAAGTTTTAATCCTCACCCAAAGAGTCACACTTAAATGCCGTTAAAAGGATTATCAAATATTTAAGTGGGACTATTAATCTTGGATTGTGGTATCCCAAGGGTACAAATTTTGATTTAGTTGGATACACCAATTCAGACTATGCGGGTAGTCTAGTTGATAGGAAAAGCATAAGTGGTACTTATCAATTTCTTGGAGAGTCTTTAGTTTCTTGGTTTTCTAATAAACAAAACTTGGTTGCACTTTCTACCGCCGAAAATGAATATATTGCAGCCAGGAGTTGTTGCTCTCAATTGCTTTGGATGAAGCAAACCTTGGAAGATTATGGACAATTTTTCAAGAATATTCTAATCATGTGTGACAACACAAGGGCCATCAATATCTTGAAAAATCCTATTCTTCACTCACGGATAAAACACATTGAAATTCTACATCATTTCATCTGTGATCATGTTACTAAGAGTGACATTTCATTACAATTCGTTTCCACTAAAAATCAACTTGTCGATATTTTTACGAAACCATTAGATGAGAAAATATTTTGTGGAATTTGAATTAGACTAGGATTGATGGTTTTAGATCATTCGTCTTACAACTCTCCTACATAATCTTAGCAAAATCAATCATATATCATTGTTGAACTTCCTTTATGAAGGATTGAGTTTTTTACACTCATTTCCTCACGAGTATCCCAGATTTCACAGTGCGGACGCCAATAGGCCATCCCCAAACTCATCTGCTGTTAAAAAAATTTCAATTCCGTCCGCAAGCTTTCGAATCGCGTTTTAAAACAGACCGAGATCCTCTGAACCCTAAATCATATCGTCCTAACTTCTCCAGTAATTTTGGCGACTCCTTTCGCAATTTTCGGCCACTCTCCATTGATTCCAGCTAGCCCTCAAGTCTTCCTCCGGTATATCACTATCCTCTCTCGTTTCTCTAGAGCCTTCCTAGGTTTTTCACTCGTTTTGTCATCACACACTCTCAATGTCTAGAAATGTGTTTCACTTCAAATTTCTGATAATGCACGTACTCCTCAAGTTTATAGAACTTGTTTATTTCCTAATGATGCTAGTAAAAAATGTTATGAGGAGGAATTCAAGAACTGGTCCTTGATCCTCTCTCGCAAAATTGATTTTGCCCGTTTAGCAAATCTTGATTTAGAGGATGTCTATACATGCTTAGGCTTGCATAAACTTTTTTCTCTCAATGGTCTTTTTGTGGACAAAGTGATTCGTATGTTTTATGCAAATGCCTATTACTCCGAAAATCCATTAGCTATTAAAAGTTTTCTCTATGGGCGGGAAATTGGAATAACTCCCGAAGTTCTCAATACTTTCCTCGAGTGTCATATGGGTCTTTTGTGTGAATCCTATTTCAATGGTCATGTTGCTCCTCGTTTCCATAATACAGAAATTGGAAACGAATTTCTACGTCAAATCCTTAGAGATCCGTTCAATAATTTCCAATTGAAACCCAAAACCAAGGATCTCAATGTTCATGCTCGCATAATTCATCACTCACTTCAATATAATGTTCTACCTTGTGGTGGTCATCACAACCACGTTAGTTATATAGACTTATACATCCTTCAACATATCTACTCAAATAATTCGTTCAATTTAGGCTATATCATTGCATATCAAATGGCTGAAGCAACGGATAGCTTAAACCAGTCACTTCCCTTCAATATTCTTTTGTCAAACCTTTTTCGGCTTTCGAAAATTCTGATTCCTGGCACGTCCAAAATCCAGGATATCCGGAGTGTTGATATCTATTCCCCCACAGACTCTTGGGCGTATGGGACTTATGCAAGATCCCAACGGACATTGGATTGTTCGACCCGCGGTTGCACCTCCACCTCCTGCCTCTCCCGAATCCCCTCCTCCCAAACCATTCATACCTATGCTCTCACTATCGTCCACGAAGCCCCATCCATCTTTTGATCATAAGGCTGATCCCTCATTCCATCCGGCGGATGGGTCCTCTACATCCCATGCACGTTGTGCCTCTCTCGGTGACTTTGCATGTCTTGAGGGCTATATGATTAAGATGTTGTCCCGCATGGACTCAGTAGATGGCCGTTTAGACTCAATGGATAGGCGCTTGGCTAATCTCTCCCGCGGTATTTGGCATACCGGCGCTTTTTCACCTGCAGCTCCTCGTGTCTCCCCGTCGTCATCCGCTCCACCTCCTCACGATATGGACGACGATGCTCTTCCCGATGTTTAGATTAGTTCGATATTTTTGTTTAAGATTAGAGTTCATGTAACCCCTTAATTAGACAATTCCAGTTTGTAACCAACAACTTGATTGTTTGGACTGGTTCTCTATTTTGGCATTGTAGCCTAGGATGGATTCCTTGTTTTTCTTCTTAAACTCCATTCTATCTTTTCCATGTTGTAGCTCTTTCTCTTATTTCAATCTTGCATTCTATACTTGATCGTTGTTTGAATCATTTTTCGCTAGTTTGGAATCCTTTAAAATGTGTTTATAGGTTTGAATTTGGCATTATGAGGGAGTCCATATACAAACAAAACCATGCAAAATTTTCTTTTGCACCCTTGCTTTTCATCTCTACTTAGTACTCATTAAGAGGGAGTGTTTATATTTTGTTGATTGTTTCCTCCCTCTCTTCTTTTTTATTGTGACAAAAAGGGGGAGAGATAAGTTAAGTTGATGTAAACATGCTTGACATATAATGCATATATCATGGGGGAGTACTTTTAAAAGATAAGTTAAGATTGATGTAAAAATACTTGAAATATGATGCATACATTATGGGGGAGTATTTTTTTAATCTCTTGGTTTACAATTTCAATCTCGTGTTTTTCAACTCGGATATAAACAACTTAACATATTTTGTCATCATCAAAAAGGGGAAGATTGTTAGCCTAAGTGTGTTAGACATATTTATATTTTGATGATGAATAATATAATTGAGTTTTATAAGTTGTTTATTAGTTGAATTTATAATTCTCATATTTAGCTCATAAATTGGAAATACCCTTGATAAGGGTATTGGTAATATCTAATGCGTTGTTCTAAGTCCTTGCAATGAGTAGAATATTCGTGGGACTTAGATGATTTTTTCGTGCAGCTCCGAACTATGCTGAGTACGTTCAGATGCCACGCAGACTGATAGCAGACGATACAGAGTTGTCCACAGAAGCAAGACATTCATCTCGAGGATGAGACTGAGGATGAGTTCTTTCGTCCCCAACTGGAGATGTTGTTGCGGACCGTTACGGACGAGAATGCCCAGCGTCCGATTTGAATCTGTAATATTTGAGATTCATTTCAGACGACGGCTCGGACGGGGTGCGGACGAGATGAGGCATCCACACCTTCCCAGGGATGCGAACTTCAAGACGAGACTTAGGACGGGTTTTGGCGTACCCAACTGACATGAGTTCCATGGACGATAGCGGACGAAGACCGACAGCATCCTATTTGAATCTGTAAGATTTAAGACGCAATTCGAATGAAGATGCGGACGGTGCGGATGAAGCGACACATCGTCCGATTTGAATCTGTACAAAATGAAGATGACATTCGGACTACTACGGACGAGGCGTCGCGTCTGCAAATACCCAGTTTTGTGCAACAACTAGTTTTCAACGGTCGGATGCGGACGATCCTAAAGGAGATTAGGACGACCGCACTTTGCAGGTTTATAAATAGTTGGACTTCGAAGAAGACAACACACCGAGCAATATTAAGCGAAACTTTGCCGAATTTTTGACTCGAAATTGAGTAGAAAACAAGTCCTCCAAAGAAATTGAGAGTGAACATTTTGTTGTTGAGAGGATTGTTGTGTTTGTGAGCTTGGGAATTTTTCGAGAGAAAATTGTATTCGAGAGAAAAGGGTAACGCCCTAAGAAATAGTTGTTTGTAACGGTTTGATTGACACTCGCTCAAGATCAATCAAATTGTAACCTAGAACGATTGAGGAATATACCTTCAAGGGGGAACCTTGAAGCGTGGACGTAGGCAAGCTTGGCCGAACCGCATTAACAACTCGGTGTCGAATTATCTAACCTTATCTCTTATTATTATTGCTATTGTGATTTCTTAATCTCATTATTGTAATAAATTTACAATTGGTTAGAAAATTTATATTTGCACGAAAAAGTTAATAAACCTCCCCCCCCTTAGGTTAATTTCGATCCTACACATACTAGTGAAGGTGCATTGTGCTTATGGTGGGTATCTCGGCCATGTCAATGTCTTCGTCACTAGTGGATTGGCATAATAAATGGAGGTCCTCATCGTCCTCCTCGTGTAGAGTTGTTGAGACAGAATGCAAAACAATTGCAGCTTCATTTCCAAATCCACATACCTCATTCTCATTGGCCAAAAATATGGCTATGGGCCCCACTCTAATTTGACGGTTAATAACAGATTCTTCAACACTCAAAGACGCCATTTGCTTTTCAACAAATTCTTCAACTTCGCCAAAATGTCATTCTCTTCAGCTCTCTGAATTCTCTATGGTTCGTTAATCGATTACAAAATGCCTGAGAATATCGCGGGAAGTCCATTGTGTACTTATACAATTCGAACCCGAGTCCAGCAAACTGCGGCGATGTCTTGAAACACTGTTACGGTCTCTTGGGACGCCGGGGCAACGTCCTAAAACGCCGTGGCGGCGTGCACTCCAAATTTGGCCTTCTTTTCGTGGAAAATCACGAAGCTGCAGCGTTTTGTCTACAAACCGCCGCGGCTCTAGATCAGCTTGTTAATGGCAAACGTGACAGCGATGTTGGCTTTGTCATTTTCCCATACGTCAGTGGTTTGTTAGAAAATAAAGGATAGTGGTTGACTTGTCATTGACCACAAACCATGATGGTTAATTTGTTATTTTCCTAAAGTTTTAATATCACAAAAGTACTAAAAAAAATCTAAATTGTGTCAAAATACTCGAAGATATTAAACTTCTACTTGGAAGCTTATCCTCAACCTAACCTTAAATAGTATTCTCACAATTCACAAAAATCTACTCGATGTAACACCCATGGATATTGTAATATCCCGATAACGCTTTTTCCGTATACGCTATGTAATCAAAATTTTTGGGATAATTAATATATTACATTGCGTATTGATCGTATTATTTTATGACATGTATTTATGAGGTAAATATTATGGGATAAAAATTAAGTAGAAAATTTGAAGAAAAACTATATTTTTAGGAATTCGGACGATAGCAGATGACTTGAGGACGAAAAATGTCGTCTGAAATCAAATTGCACACCGTCCCTAAGGATTGGGATGATGCAGGACGATGTGCATCGTCCAAATTCATCCTCAATCTTTAAATTGGACATTTTGGACGATGGCGCACAACATGCAGACGATAGCGGACGAATGAAAAAAGACTCTATCCAGTTTCTGGACATTTCAGACTAGACATTCAGACGACAACGAACGATGACGATTTGAATCTATCCAATTTCTGGACAATTTCGGACGAATGCGGATGCTGGATTCAGATGACTTCCTTCTTCCGAATGGCAGATTCAGACGGGTGCAGACAAAGGCAAGGACGTCATCCTTCGTTCGAATGTGCAAATCTACCTGAAGAATAGTGATTTTTGGACGCACGCGGACGAGGCCAGGATGCACACCCTCGTCTAAAATGTCCCAAATCTTCAATTATTTAGGGTTTTAAATAAGGAAGTTTTGTCATTTTGCAATTAAAAATGCACTATGGAGGCACGGAGTCGAGCTCCCAATGCCTGGACGCCTCTCCTCCCCACGCCAAAGCCATACCCTCCCCTCCTCCCCACGCCAAAGCCATACCCTCCCTTGCCATTTGGTGTACGATTTTTGCCTCCTAGATGGGTTTGTCTACTTATCTCCCAAGCTAATTCATTCTCTGCATTTTTTTCTTCCCCTGCGAGAGAGAGTTCTCCTGCATGAGTGTGAGCTCTCTAGAGAAAAATTGTTCGTTCTACAAGTGCTGAGCTCATGTGTTTTCTTCAGTGTGTAGTGAGAGTGAAAGCAAGGCTCTGCAAGTTGAGGGGTGTGCTAGGTGTGTTGTCCGTGAAGCTAGAAGTGTGCTGGGAGTTTGCTGTCCATGTTAGAATTCTTCAACTAGGGTAAGGATTTGGGTAGAGTTTTGGCTAGTGGAGGCTCTACCCACAAGTAATGTGCATGAGTTGTGATAATTTCTTTGTTGTTAATTCCAACAAATTACTTTACTGCCATTTTTATAATTCAATGCTTTACTTTGAAAATGATTAATGTTACTGCTTGGATGAACGAGTTAAGCCTGTAGGATAGAATGATGAGTTGAAGATCTTATTATGACTTGAAAAGTATGAACGAGTTGAGAGCTATACCGTTAAGGATGATTCTGTTCTTTATTGTTTACTTGCGATCTAGTTTAAATATCTCTGTGTTAACTATAAGTTGTTATTTCCTTCATCTGATGCATATATTGTTCTTGTCATTCCTATTGTCGATGCATATATAGTTCTTGTTATTCC
>JAJTVF010006912.1:0-16458 GCA_022433065.1 Begonia loranthoides
GCCTTTTAGAAAAGAGGTGGAATGGCTAAGTATTAGTCATTTTCGTGCTGATCCATAGAGAAAAAAATGGAGAAAGGGAGAAAGTGAGTGAAGAGAAGATTTTAGAGAGAGAATTGAGAAATTGAAGGTGAAGATGTGGAAGTTGATTTCCAAGCCTTCAAACATAGTCATTCCTCTCTTCAATAGGATTGTTTTGAGCCAGAATCAAAGAGTGAAAGTGAAGAATTAAAGAGATCAAGGAGCTAAGAATTTCTAAGGGAAAATGACAAATCAACCATTGTACTTTGTGATCAATGACAAGTCAACCACTAAAGTATTTTTACTAATAGCTTAACCACTTAACTATGCAAAATGGACGAAGCAAACACTGTATTATGTTTTCTGTTAAAAAACGTTGTCTTTCTGCGGCAGAACATTGACTTCCCATGGCGGAATGTTGTCTTTCCACTATTCATTAAAAAGAATTGTCGTTCCGCCGCAGAACGACAATGTTCCATATTCCATAGCAGAACGACAATGTTCTGCTTGCGAAAACATTATTGTTCGCTGCGGAATGATCACTTTTCGTTGCGGAACGATAACTTTCTGTGGTGGAAAGATTATTTTCCTCTGCAAAAAAGTAAGACATTGGTGATGAACATTGGACGATGACAATTGACTAGAAAGAGGAAGGAGAAGATGGTGATTAGAATTTTACGGTGACCCATGTCGAACCATGTCGGAGCTTCCCGACATAGTCTTCTCATTAATATTGCTTTAATTATTGAAATTTTAGCATAAAAATTAGAATTTGCAAAGAGTAAACATAGAATCGGCTTTGTGTTCGAGGTAATATTTCTCAACAAGTAAGGGTGATGTTTGCAGTGTCAAATTTTCATAGTTCAGTGTTTAAGTTGTTAGCAAAAAATTTTCAATGGTTGACTTGTCATTGATCATAAAATACAATGGTTTATTTGTCATTTTCCTAATTTCTAACCTATGTGTTTTCTAAATCATGGTGAATATTGAGTTTTAGGTGAAATAAGTTATTTCAAGGAATTATAAGTAGAATTCATGGATTGCATGTTGGTAATCATTGATGATTTTAGTTTGATTTAGTTTTAAAGTGATTGAAAGAAGGATATGATATTGATATGGTATGATGAGAAACAAATTATAACCTTAGTGTTGTTAAACTAGGTTATGTATCAAATGATATTGAATTTGGTTAACTTAGGTGAACTATTGGATATATGACTAATATTTATTTGGTTAAAGTTTGGTTATAGTCCTTGAATGCAAGCATGAAATTGATGAGTTTTGATGGTTAAAGATTTCATACATAGAATTCATAATGAAATGAATTGAGTAAGAGAAATCAGAACACTTGGATACTTAATGAGATTTAGTATGATTGATTTGATATAGATCAATTAAAATATATCATGATCTTATTCAAGTTAAAGTATAAGTGCAAAATCAAGCACAAGATTAAGAGACTTACGACAAAATGCAAAATTGGTAATCTAACCATTGAGGACTATTTAGCAGATTTGACAACCTTAACTATTTTATATCGAAAAGTTTTCTTCAGAAAGATTGTAGCTGACATCTCAAGCTTTCCATAATAGGGTGTTTCCTTCAATTTGAAGTTGTTTTGCTATGCCAAAAGGTCCCCGAATAGAGAACTATATTTTTTGCCAAGGAAGCCTATTTTTCTTACTCATAATTTGATGGGCCACAAGGAATTCTTACAAGATCTCAATCAAAGAGACTTTCTAATTATTATTTGGTTTGTTATTCAAAGATACAAGATGAGTTGGAAAACACACCTACTGAAGTGGACCATGATTTCATGAATTTAAATTCATTCAAATATTTGAGTGAAGTTAAAATTTACTTAAATCTTTACTTAGTTAGCTTTTAAATTATTTTAAGTTTTCCTAAATCTTTTTAAATTTAAGTTATTTTAGATTTTGAATAGATAGATGATAGGAATTTGTTAGGGACTAGCATAAACAGATCATTTTTCTTTTATTGTGAGCTATTTATACCCTACTAAGACTTGATGGAAGTTTAGCTTTTGATGAATTCACTTTTGGCCGTGGCTAACATTGCATTCTCTTGGATTAGTTTAATCCTTGTGATTGTGAGAAATCAAAAGTTTGACTGTTGTGTGAATTACTCAAGCTTTGTCTATTCATGCAATCTTCTCATCAATTTCCATTGGTGAATTGCTTTAGTAAGATTACACTTAAACTCTCCTTACTTGTTGGTGGAGTTCCCTTTCTAACAAACAAGGGGATATTCTTTGGTGGAATAAAAATGTTGTAACTTCAGCATCCTTTTCCCAAACCAACTATTGCCCTTCACAATCCATTCGTCGTCAAGAAGGCTCACTCAATGGACCCCTTTGGCATATCATCATAGAAAGGTAGCTATCCAAAGATCCAACAACACCTAATGAGATAGAAGAAAAAAAAGTAACATTGATGTAAAGACTCGGCAGCGTCACATGTGTAATATCCAGAATTGTCGTTGAGCTAAATCCATAGCTTAAGTGATAATTTTGGGGATGATAAGAACTGAGTTGGACATGTAAAGATATTGGTCAAGAGAAATGCATTTGGAATAAGTGAATTATGATACTCCGTTATGTTTCTAGTTAGATTAAGGGTAGGATTTAGATTAATTGAAAAACTCTTTGAGGGTATTGAAGTTAGATTAAATGATAATTAGTTTGATAGTCACTGAAAATAGTAAGAGAAAATATATTTGGACGTATTTGGATATTGTAAAGATTGAGAGCTAGTTAATAATAAAGTTAAAGGTATAGGATTTATACTATTTTAGGACATGTTGATCGACTGGCGCAATATTTGGAGTTTTTTAAAGAAAAACGTGGCGACTGTTTGTGGCAGTCGTTTGCATGGGATGATCGACCGGTGTGATCACCCGCCCATTTAGGATGGATAATATGAAGAGTTTTGTAACATTTGGAAGTTGAAGAGTTACTGGATGATGAAGAGTTTCGTAACGTCAGGAAGTCGAAGAGTTGTTGAACGATGAAGAGTTTCGTAACATCTGGAAGTCGAAGAGTTGTTGGATGATGAAGAGTTTTGTAACGTCTGGAAGTCGAAGAGTTGTTGGACGATGAAGAGTTTTGTAATTTCTAGAAGTAGAAGAGTTGTTTGACAATGAAGAGTTTCGTAACGTCTTGAAGTCGAAGAGTTGTTGGACGATGAAGAGTTTCATAACATCTGGAAGTTGAAGAGTTGTTGGACGATGAAGAGTTTCGTAATGTTTGGAAGTCGAAGAGTTGTTGGACATCGAAGGGTTGCTTCTCTTGGCCTTCCGTCTTCACATTAATGGGCATTGATGGACTGCAAGCCCTTTGGCTTTCCGTCTTCACATTAATGGGATTGATGGACTGGAAGTCCTTTGGCTTTACGTCTTCACATTAATGGTCATTGATGGACTGCAAGTCCTTTGGCTTTTTGTCCTCACATTAATGGGCATTGATGGACTACAAGTCCTTTGGCTTTCCATCTTTAGAGAGTCAATGATGGGTCAAGTTTTACAGTCTATAAATAGAGGGTGAAGGGAGCGAAGTTTCGTAGAGAAGGAATACGTGGTTACTCTGTCGGAATGTGGTGAAACTGTGAGTGCTGAGAGTTGTGCTTTTAGCATTGCTGTGAGGTTATGTGAGAGAAGGTGAGGATATTCTGGGATAATATAAAGTGAAACAGTGAAGTGAGTTATGTTTTTGTGAGTTGCTAGAATTGTGAAACTATTCTAAAGTTTATGGAGACAATGAGGAAAGGTTTGATGAGTAGCTTGAATTCATGAGTTGTCTGGTTTTGAGAAGAAACTTTAAGTGTTAAACCTTATAAAGCTAACGATTTCATATATGTGGTACTGTATGTATTTTGTCCGAAAGGACTTATGTCACAAGAAATTAGGATTTTGTTTGATGCTTGTTTACTAGATATAGGTTATGTTATTTGGAGACGTATGTTGTTTTCTTGTTTGTTTAATAGATTTAAGTTGAGTTTCTTAGTTAGGAATGAATCACGTTTTAAGGATACAACCGATCACCAGGTTAGATAGGATTGTATGTGCACGAAAATTTTAATGTTTGAAATCCTAATAAAAGTAAGTAGCTATTTCTATGGTTTGGTTAGATATGCCCGGCACAGGAACCAAAGATAAGTAATAACTATGATCCGGTTGGTCACGTCCGGCACAGATGTTTGTGTGGTCTAGTTCCATACGCCGGCACATAAACAGTAAAAGACTGAAAAGTATGAGATAACAGAATTAAACAGTAAGATACGTAAATAATTGGTTTTGTGGACCGGTTATGTAATATCTCGATAACGTTTTACCCATATACATGATGTGATTAAATGTTATGATGAGTAGGATATTACATTGCGTATCTATACGTGTTAAATTGTGACGTGTATTAATGGGGAAAATATTATGGTATAAAAGTTAAGTAGAAAAACATGATGGAAAGGCTGAATTATGGAGTTTTGGACATATGCGGATGCCATTCAGACGAGAAATGTCGTCCGTAAGTGCATTGCGTGGCGTCCCCTATACTTGGGACGCACCAGGACGAGAATTGCATCCTGATGCGTTTGATGGTCGACTTTTGGAAGAATACGGACGACATGTGGATGAGAAATGTCGTCCGCAATCACATTGCACGTCGCCCCTAAACCTTGGGATGACTCAAGACGCGATTTTGTGGCCTAACTTCACTTGTGTCGTGGAGTTTCGGACAAAGCTGGACGCACGTGGATGAGTGTGGACGCCAGAATTTTGAATCTGTCCAATTCCTGGACACTTTCGGACGAATGTGGACGCATTATGCGGATGCCATATCGCGTCCGAATGGTGAATTCGAACAACTCCAGACGAATTGGGACTCATGCGAACACGGCCAATTTGACTCTGTCCAAAATCGGGGCACTTTCGTACACATGCGGATGCCATACTGCGTCCGAATGTCCAAATCAGTCTTAGGTATAATGACTTTCAGACGAATGCGAACGAGACCAACACGTCCGCACTCGTTCGAAATAGCCCAAACTTTCGAGACATTAGGGCTTAAAATATTAGAATCTCGTCCTTTTAGACATTATTTACCCAGACACAAGGACTCTCTGTAATATCCCGACTTTTATATTGGAATTTTAAAACGATAAATTGGAAAGTAATTGGATTAGTCGAATAAATTATCGAGATATTACTAAGGATATAATTGTTGTAAATGGACTGAATCGGTTTGGTTCAGTTTGGTCCAAAAACAATTATATAGTTTGACTTTAATTAATAATGGAAAGTTAAATTTGGGATTTATAGGAATGGGTTGAATAAATAATTGGAGTGGGGATTTAAGTGGAAAATTAAATAAATAGAAAGAAAGTATTTATAAATAAATGATAAATAAAATAAAAGAATAAATAAGGAGGGGATGGATTGAACCAGTTCATCCTTGAACCGGTCCAAAGAAGAAGAAAATGGCCTCGAGCCATTTGGAGAGAGAGAAGAATAGAGTGGGGGATGGAGATCAGCACAGAGCGAAGGCAAACGGAGGCAATGAGAAGTCGGCGTCAGAAGGGCTCGGGAATGCAACTCCCGGCGATACCATGAATTGTTGGCTACAGTAAGTCACAATTTTATAATTCAAATTCTCCTCCATGGCCTTCCGAATGTGATGGTCAATGTTTTGTATTCTTCTCCTTGGCATTTTTGTTGCTCGGCAGTTCGGTGTGGTGATGACCGGGATGAATTGGCGTGATGGCTGGGGTGGATCGGAACAGACCGCAGCTGGCTTCCTCCAGCTCCTCATCTAGCAGACTTTCCACGTGCATGTTGGGCATTGGACCACTTTCCTTGATGTGTGTAATTTATCCTTCAGCGTAGTGTCGATGGCAGTCTCCTCTCGGCTATATATCATCTGGTGCAGAGGATGTGTTCCGCATTATTACAGTGTATGATGGAGAGAAAAGCTCTCTGTGATGGGCCAAGTGAATTTGTTGGTGAAGGATGAGAGACAGGGTGGTTGAGGTTGTGAAATTCTTCCCTAGTTGTGTAGTGAAGCTTTCTAGAGAATTCTGAAGTTGTGGCCGATGGGAAAATGGGATGAAGCTCCCTTCCTTGGTCTTCCTCACTGTTGGGTTCAGCTCCTTAGCTCCTAAAGGTAACCATTTTCCTCTCTGTTGATATTTTGAAGCATGATTGGTTAATTGATTAGTTAAGTTACCTGTTTGGATTTCATGAAGTTGAGAGCTAAAGGGTGAGCATTTCCTTCTCTGTTGTTTCAATCTTGGATTCTGTTTTGTGTGTTAAGTCTATGATTAGTATCAATCTTGTTTTGGATGTTGTTTGGTTAATCTTGAGATGTCCTGCTAGTGGCTGTTGTAGTTTTTTGGACATTGAGGTTGATGAATAATACCTCTACTGTTGGATTGATATTCTGTGATGTGGATGTCTGGATATAATTATACTTGGTTAATATTTGAAGCATAACAATGTTAGATTTGGTTATGCTGCTGGGAAGTAAACTGTTAAGTTGGATTCTGTTGTGGTTTCTGAAATGCTAAATGAGAATGTGTTAACTTGTTGTCGAATGTTCAATCTGTCATTGAGTGTTTATGTTCTGTCTTAGAAGATAAAAAGGGAAGTCCTAAACTGATATTTTGGATCAACATGTTGGATGAGTATTCTTTGTTGTAGTAATAATCTTTGGTGAAGCATGAAATTACTGGATATAACTCGTTAAGCTCTATTAATGTAGTATATGGTTGGGTGTTATTGCTTGGTATTGTTAGATTGAGAAAATGAGTAATGTCTTGTATTTTGTTGACTATAAGTCTTGAATGATTAAGGAGAGATATGAAGATGACTAGTATTCACTCTGTAATTTCATGTTATGTAGGCATTAAATGATTCCCTACTCTGCTGTGGAAAATATGATCAAGTGAATTAGAGTAATTGATTATGATACTCTGTTACAGATGAATAAGATTCTTGTTGACTAGATTAATGAGTAAAGATCATTTGTTGTGAAGGTACTGTGGAGGTTAAATCGGAGTACTACACACACCTTGGACGCAAGGTAAGTTGATACTTACTGTGTTTTGGTCTTCGGACCCTACATTGCTAGAATTAGAATTGCATGTTGTGTGTTCTTTTAATGATATGTTTATTAGAAATTTATACGATCGTATAGGACTGTAGGTATTCATAGGCATATTGCATGACATACCTAATATATGTAAATAGGCATGTGGGGGTTCGAGAGGATTGTGAATGGTTCTCATGGTGACACCCCTATTGGAGTGCCTACTCCCACATAGGGGGCGGTGAGGTACGGTTAAGCCACGAGAATCGTAAGATTCTCAATTCTCTTATTTTGAAATCCCCAATGTGTTCAACAAAAGTGTAAGGGTATGGCTCGTGGTGACACCCCTATTGGTGTGTTTCCTCGTCGGAAATACGGTTAAGCAACAAGAGCAATTGACTTATCCATCACCCCGATTAACAGACGAGATACGGTTCTCCTCTGTAATGCATCGCATGATCATGCATCATATCTACATTTCATTTTCTTATATTACTTACTGAGCGTTAGGCTCATTAGTTAGGTCTTGTGATGTAGGTACGTACGAGAAATAGGAAAACAAATCAAAGACAATTGATGAAGGATTTGCACGGGTGGATCTTGTGGCTGGCTAGGCTAAAGAGTTTAAAAGGAAATTATTTGAAAAAGGTTTGTAATTACTAACGATCTTTAACGCTTTGTTTTAACTCCGCTGCATTTCATAAAAGGATTTTATTACTTCTGTTGCAATTTATAAAAAGGGTTTTAAGTAAAGAGTTTTAACGATTAGGTTTTATAAAGAAAGAATTGTAATGCCCCGATTTTCATAAACATAATTAATTAGGGATAATTGAGATTTAGTTGAAAAGAAAATTAGAATTTGGATAAAAATAATTAAATAAAAAATTTAATTATTTAAAAGAAAGTGAAATGAGAAATTAAATAGAGGGTTGAATGGCTGAACCGATTCGCCAAAATCAGTTCTCGCTGGCCATGGTTTGGGTCAAGGAAAGAAAATCAAAAGAAAAGATTTCGATCAAAGGATAAAGGGAAAATTGTGGAATTAAAAATCGGTTTTCTCCCTAAAGCTATCGTTGGTCCGGTTTTGACAAAGGGTGGACTGGTTCTTTAATGAAGAGAATTCAATAGGGGAAGAAATTTTATAAAAATCATTTTGGCCTATGGCCATTTTGTCGAACAGGAGAGAAACAGGGCAATCGGGAGGGAATTGCGAGCGGCGAATTGGCAACGGCGTGAGGGAGACGACGGTGAGTGACGAGTATCCACGGTGATGATGTAGGCTCCTGCGGCGATCACTAGCGTACGGTGAGCGAACAACGAGTTAGGGCTTGGTGTTCTGCAACATTTAGAGTTGGAAATCGGACCTACGAAATAGCCGGTGGAGGTAAGTCAATGCTCTATGTTTGATGTTCACCTTCTTGGCTTTCGATTTTGGTTGATTTGGCTTCTGCAGTGGCGATTGGCGCAGACGAATTGGTGAGGCTGGGCAGGGCATCGGTTCGTTGGAAATTTTGATTGGTTCGTTTCTGTGGTCCACTATTGAACTGGGTGGTTTCAATTTGTCTGGCTGGCAGGATAAGGGCTTTCACATGGCCATCACGTATTGGACCAATCTCCTTGAAGTGGGCAATCCTCCTGCACTGCAGCTTTCCCTGCCTATATAGGAATGGCAGGGGCATTGGGTAGGGAAATGGCCGAGTCTGGGAGGTAGAAAGGAGAAAAGTGGAAGGAGAGGTTGGCAGCAACACTCTCGGGTCTGTTCGTGTTTTCAGCTACTGGAGGTGAAGAGTGAACTCCCTGTTTTTGACTTCTGGTTCTGCGCGAGCCTGACTCCTTTGGTGAGCAATTTCCTTTCCTGTTTAATTAATGAAGCATACTAATGGAGATGTATATATATTATGTGTTGTGGATTGATTGTTGGACTGCCCTGTTGATTTGGATTAAATGTTCTGTGAAGGCCTTCTTTGTTGGATTAATTCTTGGTTTAACTGTATAAGTTGGTATGCATGTGGAAGTGTTAGATAATGCTCCTGTTGGCTACTGTTCTTTGGTTATAGGATGATTCTTGGTTCTGTTGTCTTCGTTGTGTGTAATCTTTGGGTTCTGTTGAGAATGTGATGTAAGAAATAATAGTGTGATGGACATTATTGCTATTTGGAAGGAAAGTTTTGTTGGGTTTACACTAATTGGGATTTAATTGACAACCGTTGAATACCTTGTTATGGTTGGATTTGAGCTATAAATTGTTAAGTTGTTAAGTTGGACTTTAGCTTGTGCTATTAAATTGGTTTCCTGTGAATGTTATGTTGTGATTACATTGAGCTATAAATTAATGAAAGGTTTGAGAGGTTTCGAATGGTTCAGAAAATGGTTGGATGGTTGGACTGTATGAATGCCAATTAATTGCCAGTTTTTAAGTCTTGATTTTAGATATTAAAGTTAGATAAATGTTGTGTTGCTTCCGATGGATTTTCATTAAAAGATAATGAATTATATTGTGAAATAAATCCTCTATTATCAGGTCACATTGATGGAATGAGCAACTATTGATGGTTAATGTTATTTTCATTGCGCATGTTAAGTTACTTAAATGGTTATTACAAGGTTGTTAAGTAACTAGGTTGGCTAATGAGAATTATTAAGCGTTAAGGTTTATGAAAATTTCGGTGATCAATAATTATTAGTTAATTAGTCGATGAAAATAATTGGACAAAAAATGTGAAATGAACTATCAGAATAATGATATAAAAGTTAAGTTTTATAATGGGTAAATATATTAATAAATAAATATTTATTATTTTGCAGGTATTACCGGGAAAAAGAATAGAGTGTCAAACGCGCCATGGACTGCAGGTAAGTGATATGCATGTGCTTTGGTGCTTAGGACCCTACATCGCAAGAATAGGAGATGCATGTTTCGTTGTTTACAGTATTTAATGGCATGTTTCGGTGTTTACAGTTTTAAATAGCATGTTTCGGTGTTTACAGCTTTAAATAGCACGTTTCATTGTTTACAATTTTTATAAGCATGTTCTATGAATTGTATGTTGGTTGCGCTATTAAATTCCTCTAGTAGAGAATGTATGCATCCACGAGCATCATGCATCATGGTTTTCAAAACGATACGTAAAATGAGTTTTTAAGCATGGTTTTGTAAAGAAAACAAAATCGAATATTCAGTGGTTAAATAATAGAGCAAAAAAAAAAAAAGATAAAGGCTTGGACGGATTGTTCTCCCATGGTTAAACAATAAAGTAACGTAAAAAAAAAAATAAAGGCTTGGGCGGATTGTTCCTCCATGGTTAGAGGTTTAGTTGATGCGCTTCCCATAGTTTAAGGTTTTGGCATATAACCCATAAATAGAGGCTTGGTGGACATGGTCCCCATGGTTAGAGGCTTTGGGTGAATTAGTCCCTCAATGGTTGGGTTATGTTTCCAATGGTAACCAGTTAAGGCTTTGACATGTAACTCATAAATAGAGAATTGGTAGACATTGTCCCCATGGTTAGAGGCTTTGGGTGGATTCGTCGCCCAATGGTTAAGTTACATCCCAATGTTAGACGGTTAATGTAATGTCCCAAAAATATGAAAATACTGTATCAATCCGTATATGATGTTGTAAATAAGATGTGGTGATGTAAGGATATGATTTATGTTATGTGGCATATGAAATGTAATGTAAAAAGTTAAAGAAAATGTAAAATGGGGAGTTTAGGACGATTTGGGACGGAAATTGGCGTCCTAAACACTAAGCTGTCAAAGTGCGGACACTGAAGGACGTTGCGGACGGTCGCAGGGTTGTCCGTTTTGAATCTATCTAATTCTGGAACAATTGGGACTGTTGCGGACGACTGCGGATGAGAGAAGATGGCATCCGAATGAATTTGTCCTTAAACTAGACGCATTTGAACGACGGTGGAAGTGTCATGTAGACCCCTCCTGGCGTCTAAATATGCCTTGTGGACGGCACGGACGAAGGAGTGGGGATGCGTTTTCTCGTCTGAAAACTGGTTTCGGACGATGCAGACGATACTGTGGACGACACACATCCAGAAGGTCAAAATTGTCCAAGAAACCCATTTAAATGTGTCTTTCTCTTTTTGTTTCAATGATTTCTCTCCAATTTTTCCAGGGTGACACGAGTCTTCCACGCATCACTCCTCTATTATGGTGTAAGTCTTCAGCGGTGTATCTTTCTTAGCTATAAATGAACCTAAGGAAGTAGAGCAGAGATGTATTCTGTTCTTCTGGGTGTTGGCATAGCAGAGAGGCTTGGTAGTGGAGAATAAAGACAGCTCTTGTGAGTGTTGGACGTCGAATGCTCTGGAGAAAGAACAGAAAAGAAGAAAGAGGGAAAAAGGAGCTCCTGGGTATTGGTTTCCTCGGTTGCTTTTAGGTAAGTTAAACTTATTCCTTTGCTATTTGTGGATATTAGTAGTCTGTGGCTGAAGCTGTAGTTATTGGAAGTTCTGCTGTGTTGAGGGTCTGGTTTTTGGATTAAAAGTTCTGTTTTTGTTGGATTAATAGTTGATAAATTGTTCTGCCTATTGCTAACTTGCTATGAGGGTTTGTGTGACTTTATTAGTTCTAGTGACGGTTTATATAAAGGTGTTTGCTCTGTCGATTGTGGTTATGATTTGCTCTTTAGTTTGATTATTTAATCTGTATTACGTTGTTCAACTACCACTGAAATATTTGTACTAAATTGGGAAATTGGCTACGACATTTGAGGTTTAACCTGTTGAGACTATTTATGGGATGACTTATTAATTGTTGTTAGGTTGGGTAACGTTGGTTGTTACTTTATATGGTTGTGAAATGTTAACTGTTATGCAAAGTTAAATGGTTACATTGAGAAAAGTAAGTTAATGTATCTTATCACACATTGATGGAATGAACAGCATTGTGGGTTAATACTATTCCTTTATAGATAAGGTAGTGGAATTGGTATTGTGAGGTTACTAGGAAATGAAGTTGCTTAAATTAAGATTTATTAAGTGTTAAAGTTTAGGGGATTGTTATTAATGAATAGTTAATATGGTTTTGAAGGTACGAAGAAGAGAAAAGAAACAGAAACGCACTATGGACGCCAGGTAAGTTGATATTGATTGTGTTTTGGTCTTCGGACCCTACATCGCAAGAATTAGGATTGTATGCTGTGTGTTTACTAGATTTAAGTTCTTTTAATGATGTGTTTATTAGACATTTATTGCATATAGGATTGTATGAATCCACGTGCATATTGTATGACATAATAATCTATGTAAATAGGCGTGTGGGGGTTTGGGAAAGCAATAACGTCCCATTGTCATTAGATCTGCTGGATGGACTATAGAGACCCTAGGTTAGCGACGTGGGATATCAGGGTTCATTGCCTCATGTTCTGAAATTCCCAACGTTCTCGTAACAAATGAGTGTATACGGCCTAGTAATCCCCCTTGATATATATATTGCTCCTTTGTGGATTTACCGGGTTACTCATGGTCCCACGGTGTTTGTCATGTATGCACTCTTAGCATAAATTGCATTGTATGGTCATGCCTTGCATTGTATGGTCATGCCTTGCATTGCATTTCATTTTATCACTTACTAAGCGTTAGGCTCATTAGTTTTGGTCTTGTGATGTAGGTATGAACGAGCAATAGACGAACAGGTTAAAGACAGTTGATGAAGGATTTGCACGGGTTGATCTTGTGACTGTCTTGGCTAAAGAGTTAAAGGAAAAGTATTTGAAAAAGAGTTTTGTAACTTATTTATTGTCCTTTAATGTTTTGTTTTCCGCTGCATTTTATTCAAAGAATGTTACGGCCTTTGAAAGTAAACTGAGAAAAGTGAAAGACAAAGGGGTTTAAAGATCAGATTGATAAAAGAAAAAGACTATGATGTTTTTATGAAAAGAAAGTTTTAAATTTTACGCATTTTAAAGAAAGGGAAAAACACGGGATGTTACAGTTAAGGTTTTGGTATTGAACTCAAACTCATAAATAGAGGCTTGGTGGACATGGTCCCCATGGTTAGAGGCTTTGGGTGGATTAGTCCCCCATTGGTTGAGGCTTGAGTTGAATACTAAAGGCAGAACAATAAAGTTAAGATCAATAAAATGGTAAAAGAAAAGACAAAAGAGAAACATAAACAGAAAACCAAAAGAGATTTTAAAAGCTGGTAAAAGAAAAGACAGACGAGAAACATAAACGGAAAACGAAAAGAGATTTTAAAAGCTCCATGACATATGCATCATACCTTTTATTTTATATCACTTACTAAGCATTAGGCTCATTAGTTAAGTCTTGCGATGTAGGTACACGCACACATGAACAGACTAAGAGGCAGTCGATGAAGGATTTGCACTAGTGGATCTTGTGGCTGGTTGGGCTAAAGAATTAAAAGGAATTTATTTGTAAAAGAGTTTGTAAATTATTTAATATTCTTTAATGTTTTATTTTAATTCCGCTGTATTTTCATAAAATGATTTTATTACTTTCGTTGAAATTGATAAAATGTTTTAAGTAAAGAGTTTTAACGATCGGGTTTTACAAATGAAGAATGCTCTTATGGTTTTACGAAACAAAAGTTTTAAATTTCACGCTATTTTAAAGTAAATAAAAACTGGGTCGTTACAAGAATACTTTGATTTTATAAGAAGAAAAAATTTTAAATTTAACGCATTTTTAAAGTAAATAAAAACTGAGTTGTTACACGCTCTCCCCATGGCTTCCCCCACGCGGATGCCACACCTTTCTTTACCCCTAGGTGTACGTTGTCTCCAGGTATGGACTTCAAGTTCGTTCCTTCTCTATTTTTCGTTCCAACATTCCCCTTCCGACAAGAATTCTTCCTCTGAGAGTTCTCCCTGTGTATGAGGAACTATGAGTAAAACTGTGAGATTGTGAGAGTTGTGAGATTTTGTGATTATCCTAAGTGGTATGTGAGTGAGTGAAGATATGTGATTGAAGCTTAGAGCTATTGGAGCTGTTATGAGCTGGTGCTGCTGTTTGTAAAGCCAAGGAGAGAGCTGTGGAGTGCTGTCCATGAATTAGTTTGTCATAGGGGTAAGGAACTGGGTATGTCTTGGCAAGTGGAGGCCCTACCCACAAGTAGTGTGCGTGAGTAGGGTCAATTTTCCTTGGATGATTTCTGTGTTTCTTCCTTTATTGATAGTCCATAGAATTCTTTGTTGTTGTTATTCCCTCAGTTGATATTCTGTAGACTTCCTTGCTATTAATTTATGCAACTCCTTTAATGTAATTACTGATGAGATGAAATGCTTAGGAAAGTAACGAATGCTTGATATTGGAAGATAGAGTAGGAGAGTTTGTTGACAGAGATTTTGTAATGGGGATACACTTTATTGTTTTAATTGGTGTAACATTTAGTGAATATTGCTCTGCTGTAATTAGTTTCATAAATTGTCAATTCCTTCATTATTATTTCACTGCCATTTATTCTGCCATTTCCATTGATTAATATTGTTGTGCAAATTAAAATTTTTACTGCCTTAACTTCAGCACATTGAATGATAATTATAATAACAACTTTTAATCACTTGCAATAATTAACTAAGTTATTAATTATAAGTTGAACATGTTTAAATTGTTAATAGGCTAGTGAGCATGTTAATCAGTGTAATTAATCAACTAATTAATCTAAACATGTGAACTAACTAGTTAACCTAAGCATGTGAACTAATTAGTAAATCTAAGCATGTGTATTAATTAGTTAAGCTAAATCCAAGCATGTGAACTAAGTAATCAGTGTATGTTAACAATTAACTAGACTTGATGTATGTTAATTAACTTAATTCGAAATTAACATAATTAAAGTAATTAACTAGACTTGAGCATGTTAACTAATTAGAGTAATTAACTAGACTTGAGCATATTAATCAATTGGAATAATTAACTAGACTTGAGCTTGTTAATTTACTAGAGTAATTAACTAGAATCACAATTAGAACCTTACTTGAGCATGTTAGACTTGAGCATGTTAATTTACTAGAGTAATTACCTAGAATCACAATTAGAACCTTACTTGAGCATGTTAATTTACTAGAGTAATTAACTAGAATCACAATTATAATCTTACTTGAGCATGTTAATCCGAGTATGGTTAATTAGTGTTAACTAATTTGAGTATGTTTAATTAACTAGAATAATTAGTAGCATGTTTAATTAACTAACTAGCATGTTAATCGACTAAGTTAGGCCATGTTAACTAACTAATTAACTATAAACAATCCGAGCGTGTTTAACCAAGTAATTAATAATCTAAGTAGTGTTGATTTCATTTGTTGATCTTAACTCTTTCATTGTTAATTTCCTGTACTTTCTTGACTGCAATTATATGTAATGAAATGCTTAATGATGGAAAAACAATTAATGATGAGAATGTTTACTGCTAGTAATGTGTGAATGAGTAGTGCTATTTTACTGTCAATTGTCTTGTCCTACGATTTCCTCATTATTACTCCATCGCGATTTGCTAATTGTTTCCCTTAATGTTCGCTATTTAATTTGCCTGTGTGGTTGCTGAAATTTCCTTATGTAACTAATATGTTTGATTAACTGACGATAAATTATGAGCATGTCGACTAATAACTCTAAGTAGGTTATCAAACTAATTAATTAAACATATTAATTAATTAGGATAACTAATTAGAATAATCAATGCAATCTTCCTTGAGCATGTAATTAATTAGAATAACTAACTATCTTAATAATTGTAATATTTCTTGAGAATATAATTAGTTAGAATAACTAACTTGCTTAATAGTTGAAATTTGTCTTAAGCATGTAATTTAACTAGGATAACGAACTAGAATATTAATCTTATCTTTCTTGAGCATGTTTAGTGAACTAGAACAATAATTGGAACTAAATTGTTAGCTTTAATGCTTTACCTTACTTCAAATGTATGTATCCCTTGTTGTTTAATTATCACTATAATTGCCTCTTCCACGTGCCTTGCAATTAGTCATTGTCATTCAATTATTGGGTGTTCAACTATTTTTGCTTGCCCTTCTATGCGCTATTCAATTATTGCTGTTTACTTTCCATTATATGTGTTATTCAATCGTTGTTTACCTTTCCTTAAATGCACTTTCAATTTATGCTATTCAATTACTTTCTTTTATATGTGCAATTCAATTATTGTTAAGGTTACGTTATACTATATCATACATCATGTTAGTTGGAGAATGTGTTATCATGCATCATGCTAATAGAAATAAATAGGGAGTTTCGCCTTGGGGGTGGTACTCACACATGAATTATGTGAGGTAAAATGAAGAAAATGAAGAAAAAGAAGAAAAAGGGAGTTGGGGGATGGTAGGGTAAGTACGGATC
>JAJTVF010006929.1:0-13164 GCA_022433065.1 Begonia loranthoides
TTCAATCACCTAGGAGAGAGAAAAGGATTGTTTTTCATTCGAACAATATTGCTCTCTCTATAAAAAATCCTCTCGACAAGAAAAGGAATTTTACACTTCGTTTCCGGATCATCGAAGAGACGAATTAAAGAAAGGTCTTAAGGCTGATAAACGGAACTCAACATCGTCATCAAAAGCATTATATATCATGGACCAACGTTGGTAGATTTCGTTTAGTTAAAGAATGGTTAAATCAAACACGTTAATGGGAATTAAAGATTGTTATGCATGAATCGGTTTAATAATGCTAACATTCTATGTGTCTCACTCAAAGAAAGCACCGGACAAAACTACGCAATGTGAACCATTACCACCTTTTTTTTCTTCCAATTTGGAAAGGTTGGTTGCATTGGGAAAGGTTTTGGATGTTAGTCATGCAAGCAGGTAATTCATAGTTTGAACAAAAAGATAAAAGTTCTTAATTAACTGGAAAAACTTGCTGAATATTGAAACAACTTGAAAGTCCAAAGATGTTTCCATTTTGAGGACAAAGTGTTTTTTTAGCCAGGGATATTGATAGGTCATCTATTCAATTGGTATATACAAGGAAAAAGAGGAGAGAAATATTGCAAGTAGAGGAGGATTTAGAGCATCAGTGTTGCATTCTCCTTTATAGGTGCCATAGCGCTGAAAACAGAAGTCTCAGTGTAGTGTTGCCATGCTGAGACACTAAGACTTCAGTGTTTGAGCCTCTGGCGAAATGGGTGCCTGAAAACGTAAGGGTAGTGCTATGGCTTGAGCGCTGTGACAAACCTTTTAAAACCATTTTTTAATAGTCAATTGGCAATGGTTGAACGGAGGGTCTAAATTTATATTTTGGGTTTAGTCGTTGTTAATAATTTTTTGTATATGTGAAGTAAATAAAAAAAGAGGGAGAAAAAATTTAAAACGTTGGCGAAGAAGGGATTTGTGGTGTAGAACTTTTTTCTGGAACTTTATTTGGGCAATATTTTGTTAACGCCTATAGAATATGATGCTAATTGCTCACTGGTTCATGTTGACTGTTTTTGGAGATTTGAAACTAGCTTTTTGATTGATATCGCAATCGATCGAGTGTGAGCAGTATCTTTAGTTGGATATGGTGGGAAGGAAAATATGTTTCTTTATTTTGAGAAAACGTTGCCATAAACTTTCAAGAAAAAACCGGTGGTCTATTTTGTTTTAAAAGCTTCCATTTGCAAGTTGATTGTGTAATTGAATATGTTGCCATTATATTGTAGTTTTGAAATTTTTAACAAACTTAGTCTTTTTGTTCAGGGATGTTGATTGTTGGATGAGTGGATTATGAGTTTGAATTCTTATGTATGCACTTTGGATAAGAGTTATCATCCTTGGTGTAAAGCAAAAGTTTTGTTTGAAAATAAAATAACACTAGTGAAATAATTCTCAAAATATAGAGAACTTTATTAATTTTCAAAAAACGTCTCAAAATTTCTCTCTATATTTACAACCCTTGAAATAGGGTTTGCTTTATTATTTAAAAATTCTCTAAGAAAACTTTTACAAAAATAAAGTTTATCTAAAAAGTTAAAATGAATAAAATCATATACGAAAATAATATATAAGATATTAAAAAGATCACGAGTATTATAAGATCACAGACTTATGGGCTTGGATTGTAGACGTGTCCTGCATCAATCTTCTCTTTTTTAAGAAATTTCGGCCTCGAGTTTTGTACTTGCGAAAAACTCCTCCTAGATCGAATATGAATTTGGTTTTGATGCTTCAAAAATTAAGTTTGATAAATGCCACGCAATGTCTTCAACGATGTTTTGTTGTTGTAAAAACATCTATATTTTAGGTGGGACAAACTCATTATGTTTGTCGAAAATATCGTTGGCTCTCCTAACACCCTAATTGTCTAGTTCAAATGATCATCTCATGTTTTAGATTTACCAATTTCAAATTAAACATATCGTCATATGCTAAAAGTTCTTGCTGGAGCTAGTGATTATCAAGTTGGAAGGTGTCCAAAGGAACATAATTGCATTTTAGGGTTTGAATCTCATGATTTGATTATGGAATCATAAGAATTAATGATTTGAAAGTCCATTAGTGGCGCAAAGACATCCTTTTGTGCTAAATAATGGCTATCATTGATCGTCATCACAAGTCGAAAATGATGGATTCTCATTTTGACTGTGGGTAACGATTGTTCGATTCAAAGACTAACTTTGTAGTTGTCAGCCATGTAAGGGTTTCGCGGATCCCAATAGTTTTTTTCATTGACTGTCGAAACTCAATAAATTCATCTTCATCTTGATTTCGTATGTATTTCGTTTTCGATTAAAAACTAGGCCTACAACAAAATTATCTTTTTCGTCTTATGAATAATCTATTCTCTGTGGTTGCTTCTGGCGTAAATCTTCAATTTAATCATAGTCAGAGTAAAAGTCTCTGATTTTCAATTGTCATTCACATGCATTTCTCTCTTTAGCAACACATGCAACAACAATTTGAAGGAGATTGCTAAGAGTTTTTTAATCTTAGTGAGTTTTTTGATCTCAACGAGTTTTTTATTAATTTTGCCACATCGTTGATTAAACCTATCGATCTACTAGTTGTCATTGGTTATTCATTCTTTGCTAGAACTATCTTTAACCATCAGCTTGATGTGAAAATTCTTATTCTGATACTAATTTGATGTAGAGGAAGTTTTGTTTCGCGATAATATAAAATAGCAACAGAGAAATAACTCTCAAAGTAAAAATAACTTTATTAATTGTCAAAAAGTCTCAAAAGTTCCTCTTTAATATTCATTAAGGGTGTGCAAACTGAACCGGAACCAGTCAATTCGGTTCGGTGCGGTTTTACACACCTAAAAACCAAAATTCGGTTCTTTTTTGATAAAAACCAGATTTTTCGGTTTTGATTTCTTAAAACAAAAAAAACCGAAACGAACCGCGTAGCCATTTAGGCTTTAGGGCTGTTAACTGTTCTGCCTGTTCCGCACTTCCGCTGCAAGATCGTTCGTCCTCGACCTCCTCCTTACGGCTTCAACTCTCCTCGTTTCATCTTCGGCGCTCCACCGATACCTCGAAAATCAGTTCGCTTAAACCACTCCACCGATTATCGTTTCGTCTTTCGTCTCCGCAGATTGTAGAAGACATAGTCGCTGTTCTGCTTCGAAAACTCACATCGCCCCTCGCAACGTCGCCGTCTCGGTCGCTGTTTGGTAACTTGGCTGTAAGATTTAGATATACGAAACACAATCGTGTTTTTTTGCTCTTATATTTTAATCTCTTTTGTGAAATATTATGCTTGATGGTTATGGTACTTAATAATATGAGGACTCTTAATGGAAAAAAAATTAATAAAATGTGAAAATCTTTCCTATGGTGGCATTGAGCCCGGTCATTTGGTGAAGATAGAGCATGTGTAGTCTATTTATTGAACTTTTGCGAGTACCAAGTTTATTGAAGCGGACGATTCTTCGCGTTTGAACTTACTTGGGCTCCAAAAATCCTTGCTGATCTTGGTGTTAGTGTATTAGTTGATGAGAATTTATCTTGACAAGTCATTTATTCAGTGTTCTCTTACCTTTATTAGTGGAGTAATGATTTGCATATTAATAGTTCAACGGGTCATTGCAATCTTATATGACAACTAGGATTTCTTCCAGGAACTCTGCATTGACGCCATATTTTCTTTTCTGGAAGCACTTTGTTATACTCAATGGAGCTGGATGCAATTAGAGATGCATTTGATCGTGTTTCTAAGAAGCAAAAACTTTCTTGTTCTACAACTCAGGAAGTAATTGATCAAATTGATATAGAAATCGTACATGCATTGCAAAAGATACAGTCATCAAATGAACCAGACTCTCAACTTGATTATAAGTTGGTCCTTGCTGAGCTGAACAAAACGTTAAAAGAGTTTGTACCACTCAGTCAGCTGGAAGGCACACAGAAGGAGCTCAATGTTGCATTGACCAAGTATCCTAAGCTTATTGAGAAATCCTTCAATCCAGACATATCTAAGGCTTACAGAAACATCGAATTCGATAACAACACAGTTAATCATATAATTGCCAACCATTTCTATCGGCAAGGACTCTTTGAAATTGGCGACTGTTTTATTCTCGAAGCCAAGGAATCAGATTCTGCTACTGCTATGAAATCTCCATTCCAGGAAATGTACCAAATCCTTGAAGCCATGAAGTGTAGGGACCTGAATCCTGCTTTGAACTGGGCTCTGACAAACTCCAACAAACTCAAAGAATATGGATCAGACCTTCTACTGAGACTTCACACTATGCAGTTCATGGAAATTCTTCAAAAGGAAGATAGAGACAATGCTCTGAAGTATGCTAGAACCTACCTTGCTTCTTTTGCTTCCACCCATTTGGTTGAAATTCAAAAGCTTATGGCCTGTCTCCTCTGGACTGGAAAGCTCGATCGATCTCCATACTCGAAATTAATATTGCGGGCAAATTGGGACACTGTTGCCGAGGAGCTTATCCGTCAGTTCTGCAATCTGCTGGGGCAATCCTATGAGAGCCCATTGGGTGTGACAGTGGAAGCTGGGTCCCAGGGGTTGCCACCTCTCTTGAAGTTTATGAGTGTGATGGCAGGTAAGAAACAAGAATGGCAGTCGATGAAGCAGTTGCCTGTTCCTGTGGAGTTGGACCGGGAATTTCAATTTCATTCCATCTTTGTCTGTCCAGTGTCCAAAGAGCAATCTACTGATGATAACCCACCCATGTTGCTGTCTTGTGGCCATGTGCTCTGTAAGCAGTCTATTGGGAAGATGTCTAAGAACAGCACAAAACTTTTCAAGTGCCCTTATTGCCCCACTGATATTGATGCTGCTCATTGTAAGCTGCTCAATTTCTGATTCATAACCAGGTATGCCTCTCTCTCTCTCTCAAATTAAAGTGTCTGAAAACTAGCTGTACTCTCTAGCAAAGATGAGCCAATGACCAGTTGTGGTGTACTATTTTATTAATGCGTTGGTTGTAAATATACATTCTTTCTATGTGGTGGAAATGAAATCAAGTCTGTCCATAAATACACTACTTTGTGGATGATAGATGCTGTTTAGCACACTTGAGAACCAATGAATGGCTATTGGCCTCTCTCTCTCTCTCTCTCTCGACATGCCTCCATATGTACTGGTTGTTTGCTTACGTGGCTCCATGTCCACAATGATTGGGCCTATGTCTGCTTTAATTTCACCTTTTCTTTTACTAAGTCTAAAAATTGCAAGGTAAAACATCCTCAGTTTACTTGAAGGCGCTTCTTTAGTGTTATTTTTGAGATAGTAATGTATTTGTACCTTAATTTTATATTTAATGTGGGGGTGTCAAATGAGTTGGATAAAGTTAAGAAAAATGTCAAGGGACAATGCTATTTACTAGTGCCGCCAGATCAGCCCTCAACATCAGACCATCTTAATTCGAGTGGGCCCCATCGAGCTGGGGCCTTGATTCTCCTCAACGATGCTTAGGCCCAACCTGGGCCCTCCTTTTAGCGCCGGCCCGAGCAGCTGCCAATGCTCCCCCGCCCCCCAATGAAGCAAATAAATACCATTCGTCGTCATTCTCTGGCGAACGCGGCTTCGAGTTGAAAGAGAACGGCAAACCAAAAAGCCGGTCTCCGGAAGAGAGCGAAGAGATAGCCAATCTAAGAACTCGTTTGATCATCTGGAGCTTAACCGTATTTCACCACCGCGACCACATGAACGGCGGCGTGATTCGTTGGAGGAGACCAAACCACCGGAGCCTTAACTTTCATAATCACTGCAATAATTTCGGAGCTCCGACCGGCGGAAATCACGAAAGCCTCCGAGAATGAACTCACTTCAATATTTCTCATTATATTCGCTACCTGTAGAGAAGGTAGTGAAGAAGTAGATCCCTGAAACTCAGTTGGAATATCTTCTTCTTCATCGTTTTCTTTTGATTCGGGTATTGAATTGAAGCGAGCACCAGTAATGGAGTTCACAGTAATGGAGTTCACCAGAGATTCGACGGATACAATTTGGAGCCCACTATGTTGTTTTTTTATTAGACCTTTTGTTATTATTTTTATTTCACATATTTTAGTGGAGCTATATTATTACTCTATCTACGACATCATGTTTGAACTCAATTTGGATGGGTCTTGACTTTTAATTATTTTCATAAGTGTTTTGTTGTTTCATAATACAAATAATTATAAAGGTCGAGTGATTCAGTCCTCTCGTAGGCTAGGCTGAATCATTATTCATTATACAAGAAAGCAGGCGGAAATTGAGTGAGTCAAGACGAGGATTACGCTCCAGTCATCAATCTTTTGAACTCCCCTACTTGATCATCATCAAGTTGAAGACATATGTTAATGCCACCCTCCTTATTTGGCCCCGGCAATAGCATAACCAAATTAGGTTTAAGCTTAATCGGAATAGTGCATTTCACTTCTCCCCATGCAAAGACATCTTCTTCTAACCCTAATCTCAACCATGCAACCAAAGAAAAGCTATTCTCTTGGCATGGAACTCCCTTGTGCACTTCCAACCAATCAATGGCTGATCTCACATACTCATCATCCAATCTCTCCACCCCTTCTTGCACTTTCCTCGCCATCTCAACCCCGTCATCCTCCTTCAGGTCCTTCACACTCGCTCGTGCATATCCCGGTACCAAGGCATTGCCCGCAAAGTTTATGGGAGCCTCAGGGACGATCCTTTTCCGAGCATCAACCGGAAATAACATCGTCGATATCGTTTCCTCCTCCATTTTCAATGCGATGCTTCTTGCCTTCCATATCTGTGCTGCAACAACTTGAAAAGTGCTACAATTCTTCAACTTTCCAGTCTTGATCACCGCCTTTTTCAACTCGAGGACACGTTTGGGCGACAAGTAGATTACATGGTAATTGTTTTTCACCGTTGATAATGCCACCGTAATTGACGATTCACTCGTTCCACGAATGGTGAAAAGCATGTTGTTGTTATTATGTGGGGGAGTGGAGAACTCAAAATGAGGATGGGTGATTGTCGGAGGGTTTCGAGCCTTGAAAAGTGTTCGATCGGAATTAGGGATGTAGACGAGGTTGTCTCCTCGGGTCGCAGCGGCTAGATTGGCTTCCAAGTGACTCACTGTTATGCCATCCATAATGCAATGGTTGTATAGAGACGCCAATGCTAAGCTTCCACAGCCAAATTGGGTCAACTGTCATAATTAAATTACAATCAACTCAAATTCATTTAACTACATTTCTTAAAAATTAATAATAATCTCAAAATCTTAAGACATTAAATTAAGAAAAATTTAATTATTTATAACATAATTTAACCTTCCTCTCTCTCTCTCTCACACGCAAGAATCTCAATATAGAGGAGAAATAATAAAAAGAGTAAGAAATGAGAAACCTGCACTGAAATCAATGGCTTCTCTGTAACATCCATTTCTTCTTCGCCTTCTTCATGTAAAAAAGCAACCAATTCCTCCAACTGCTTCCCCGGCGATAATATCTCTCCGAAATCGCAAAGCTTCTTCTCCGTTATTGCCGCCGCCACTACCATTCCATTGTCGTTGCAGTCAATTTCAAACCGATCGCAATTCCGAACCATCCGTCCAGCCAAGAAATCGTAAGCCACCAACACAATGCCAAAGGCCTTGCAGAGCCGACCAAAAGCCTCTGGCAATCTCATTTGATTAGCCGGAGGATCGAAAAACGACACCGACTCTTGATAAACAACTAAAGAGAGATCGATGTTGGATAAAAAGAGTCTGCGGCGATGCGTAGGTTTTTCAGGTAAAATCATAGCTTTCTCGACCAATTTCACTTCCGCCATTCCTAATTTTATCTGTAATCCAAGCTCAAGTTAATGTAAATGGGCTGAGGAAATTGAAATAAAAGAATTGCAGAGTAGAACAATGAGAACGGCATGCAAGTATTCTATTTTGGGTATGTCTTCCTCAAAATACAACATGATTAAATACTTACTATTTAAAGCAGTATCAGACGATGTTGTTCGGGTCTGGATCACTTATTTCGGGGTCCGTCTAATTCTTACTTCCAATTTCTTCTTCTTCTTCCACTCCAGTGGGCAGACAAGCCTCGTTGAACTCCTCCGGTGAAGAACTGGTCAATTTAGAGAGAGGGGAGGAAGGATCTGCATTAATGAATGAAAACATCAGTTCTTAATTAAGGAGGTTTTATTAGGATGAATTTACTACAAAAACCAGTTACAATTATGCATTGAATTTTAATCTTCTCCTTTAATTTTTCTGTAACTTACAATTTCCATAGCAACTAAACTCTCTGTTACTTGTGCTTAAAAAGGTGAAGCTATATTTTCAATATATTTTTAAATTTTCGGGTAATTATCAAATTTCACCGACGTAATTTTTATATTTCACCTTCAACTTCAAATTTTTTTAAATATCACCTTCATGTTTGCCCTGTTTGCACCTCACCTCACACCCTCCGTTAGAAGCTGCATCACCTCCTCTCCCGAAGACTCCCAAAAACTAGTGAAATCTACGAAAGTGCGAAGGCGAAATCTGGGAAGACGAACTCCTGCTCCGCGAAGACGAACCCTTGCACGGTGAAGGCGACCATCTCTGCGAAGGCAACCCGGCTTCGCCATCCTGCCCAGTTGATTTTAAAGTCTGTTTGATGGTGTTTGAGTTTTTCAGGTAACCGAGATTTCAGCCCAGTTGGAGCAACCTTCAAAAGAGTCTGAAGATTGTATCAAAACTAGCAGCATCAACACTTCTGTGTTATATCTTGCAGATTTCAAACTGTGTTTCACCAGATTACATGGCTCAACAATAAGATATTAATGAAACAATGAGGGGTATAACACTTCTATGTTACATCTTGCAGATTTCAAACTATGTTTCACCAGATTACATGGCTCAGCAATCAGATATTAATGAAAGAATGAGGGGTATGCAACAGATCATGCCAACTCAAACACACCAACATTTGCAATAGTTTTCATTCAAGAAAAAGACTTGCATTATAACAGTAGGCATAAGAGAGCTATTTATTGCATAGGGATGTTATATTATTTAATTATAATTTATGTAAATGTGGTCCATGTTAATTAATATTACATTGACTTAATATTAAAGAGCTTAATGTGATGGTTGTTAAGCATTAAAGACATTAAGTTAATTGGGTTTTAATTCCATCACCTTAACCTTATTAAAACGTATAAAGTATAGTTAAAGAGATGTGAGTGAAAGGACATGAATGAAATCGCATGTAAGGAAAGTTGCCATTTGTAAAGGTGTCTTCTTCATCACCTAGAGAGAGAGATGAATGCATTCAATCTAAAAACAGAACAAGAACTCTCTTAAAAACACTCTCTGAAAACACGGTACGATATACTACGTTTCTGGATCATCGAAAGAGACAAATTAAAGAAAAGGATTAAGGTTGACAACCGGAACTCATCATCTTCTACAAAAGCATCTTATATCATGGACCAAGGTTGATATTATCGTTTAAATATGAATGGTTAAATCAATTACGTTAATGAGACTTAAAGTATTGCAAGCATGAAAATGTATAAAAATGGGATTAAAGTTCAAAGAAATATGCTTTCAATTGGTATCAGAGCAAACGGTTAGACATACGTTTTAATTTACCATTTATATGGATAGGTTGATTTCATGAATGGTTTATATGCATGAAATGTGATGGTTTAATGTCGTGAAGTTATGCATAAGTATGTTTATAGATGAAATCATGGATAGAATGACAAAAATTTATGTTTTCTGTTGAATGTTCGTCGGTCTGTTCATCGTGCGGACTATGGGTATTAAGGGTGCGGACGACCTGAAGTATGGTCGGACGCCAAATCCATGTTGAAAATTGTCATACGGACAAAATCTGAAACGATGCGGATGAAGCGGACGATTACATTTGCGTCCGTTTTGCCTCTGTAAAGAAAAGATTCTTCTGGATGAACAAATGCGGATGATAAGAACGCACGCAGACGCCAAGGCTTATCGTCCAATATGAATCTGTAAAGAATTCATGTAAATTCGGACGAAGCGGACGCCGAAGCTTCACGTCCGATATGAATTTGTATAGATTTTGATTCATGCGGATTCAAGCATGCGGACGATGCGAACGGTATGATTCAGCGTCCGTTACATGCACTTTCGGACGATAAAAGGAGGATGCGGACGACATCACTGCGTCCGCATATCGTCTGCAATACATGTATGTACATTTCAAATTAAAGTTATTGATTGAATGAATGTTTGTACAATTAACATATTGTTGTATAGAAACTATGTAGTCCCCAAAGTGACTTAGTTTGAAAGGATCAATGTTGAATTGTGTAATTTGTTCATTCAATTTTTTAATGATGTTATTGAAATGTGTTTATTAGTTATAAACTATTAGGTCACCCAAAGATGAACCATTGTTTATAATTAATAACATTAAAGTGACATGTTTACATGTTTAATTGATATGTTTCGACATTCAAAGATGTTAAACATGTTATGCTAAATATGTTTATAAGTCAATTAAAGATTATAACATCATGAATTGTTTATTTCTTTAAGAATTACCCAAAGGTGAACTTAATAAAATTGTTATATGCTTTATTTGGATCTGGTTAGGATAGATTATTCAATGTATTGATATATGAGCATGTTTGTTATTTGCAGCTTCTATGAATTTATTTGCTTCTGGTACTTCATCTATTAAGTTCAATGGTCTTAACTATGCTGACTGGTCCGAACAAATCCAGTTTCAACTAGGTGCATTGGATTTGGACCTGGCATTAGTTAGTGATATACCACCAGCTATTACTGAGACCAGTACGGAAGCTGACAAGTCTTATAATGAGGTTTGGGAGCGGTCTAATAAGCTGTGTTTGGGCTTAATGAGGATGACGATGACTGAAAATATTAAGCCATCGATGCCAAAAGTAAATGATGCAAAGGAATTCATGTTAAAGATAAAGGCATACTCCCAATTACACATTACTGACAAGTCTGTTGTGGGAAACCTGATGAGTGAGTTGACAACCAAGAAATTTGATTGGTCTCAACCCATTCATGACCACGTAATGAGCATGGCCAATTTGGCTGCAAAGCTTAAGACGTTGGGTATGGATGTGAATGAATCATTCTTGGTTCAATTCATAATCAACTCACTTCCAGTTGAGTTTGGCCAGTTCCAGGTGAACTATAACACCATTAAGGAAAAGTGGAACTTTCAGGAGATAAAGGTCATACTCATTCAAGAGGAAGGGAGGTTAAAGAAGATGAAAGACCATACTGTCAACTTAGCAATGCAGAATGATGCCAAAGGTAGCACCTCAAAGCCGTCGAGTAAAAAGAACAAGCGGAAGGGAAATGACCAATTAAATATCAAAGATGGTCCAATCCGTAAAGAGCTTAAGTGCTTCTTCTGCAACAAAGCCGGACATGTCAAGAAAGATTGTCCGAAAAGAAAGGCTTGGTTCGAAAAGAAATGTACACTATTTGTTTCAGTATGCTTTGAATCAAATATTATAGAAGTACCTAATAATACTTGGTGGTTGGATTCTGGTGCTACTACTCAAATTTCTCATGTTACGCAGGGATTTCTTTCAATCCAACCCATAAACGGAGCTGAAAAGTTCTTGTATATGGGAAACAGAATGAAGGCACAAATAAAAGGAATTGGAACGTATAGACTGATCCTGGATACCGGATACCACCTGGATCTAGAAGAGTATCTTTATGTTCTTGAATGTGCTAGAAACTTAATTTCTGTTATTAAGTTGGATTGTAAAGGTTTTCATTTTAAGATTGGTGATGGTGTATTTGCAATGTACAAACATAAATACTGTTATGGTTATGGTATTATGAATGATGGTTTGTATTGCTTTAATCTTGATATGAAATTTAAAGAATCTCTATTTAATGTTGATCATGTGATTGGTTTAAAGCGCGGTGCAACGAATGAAAGTTCGGCTTACTTATGGCATAAACGTTTACGTCACATATCTAAAGAAAGGTTAATGAGGTTAATGAAAAATAACATTTTACCTCAATTAGATTTTGATGACTGGGACGTGTGTATAGATTGCATTAAAGAAAAGCAAACTAAACACACATCAAAGTATCCTGCCACAAGAAGCAAAGAACTTTTAGAATTAATACATACCGATATTTGTGGTCCATTCGACATTCTTTCATGGAATGGAGAAAAGTATTTCATTACCTTTATAGATGATTTCTCACGTTATAGTTATTTGTATCTACTACATGAAAAATCTCAAGCGATGAACGTTATAGAAGTGTTCATCAATGAGGTGGAAAGACAACTAGATAGAAAAGTAAAGGTGGTGAGATCGGATAGAGGTGGTGAGTACTATGGAAAATTCGATGAAAGTGGACAAAACAAAGGTCCATTTGCAAAGTTTCTTGAAAGTCGAGGCATTTGTGCACAATACACAATGCCGGGTACACCACAACAAAATGGTGTAGCTAAAAGGCGGAATCGTACTCTTATCGAAATAGTAAGAAGTATGATTAATAATAGTAATGTACCTATATCATTGTGGATGCACGGTTTAAAGACTGCTACATATCTGCTGAATAGGGTTCCTAGTAAGGCAGTTTCTAAGACTCCTTATGAACTGTGGACGAGAAGGAAACCTAGTATGAGACATCTACACATTTGGGGATGTCCAACAGAAGTTAGGATTTATAACCCACATGAAAAGAAACTCGATGCAAGAACCATTAGTGGTTTCTTCATCGGCTATCCGGAAAAATCAAAAGGGTACATTTTCTATTGTCCAAAGCATAGTACAAGGATTGTTGAATCTGGAAATGCTCGGTTCATTGAGAATGGCATGTTCAGTGGGAGTGATGATTCACGAAATGTGAATATCCAAGAGAATCGGGTGACGGAAACGACACCCAGTAATTCTCATCAAGTTGTTGTACCATATGTTGTATCACAGTTTAACAACATACCGGAACAACAAATGGATATTCAAACCACGCAAGGTGAACGAGTTAATGAAGAGCATGTTAACGTTGATCAAGTCATAAGTGATCAACCACAAGCAACAGAATTGCGAAGGTCTGTAAGGGAAAGAAGACCAGCAATTTCTGATGACTATGTGTGTAACACCCCATTTTCATTTTTTTTTCTAGCTTCGCAATGTAGT
>JAJTVF010006938.1:0-28128 GCA_022433065.1 Begonia loranthoides
CCACTACAACGGACATCTCTAAGTACAATATTCAATGCAAGGGAGTCATACATATAATATATATATATATGATTATTATTTTATTTACCTCTTATTATTATTATTATTTTTCAATAATTTTTATCTCATCTAGCAACTTGCAGATCAACAATTGTGTCATTTCATAAATTCAAAACTTCAACTTTGAAACGTCTCCAACCATTCAGGTATCAAAGAAAACTTTAAATCCAACAAGACATTCTACATCTAAAAATTAACAAAATCTCCAATATTTTCTTTAATACATTGAACTGAAAAGTTTCTCGTTACCTCAATAGAAAGCTGAAGTGTCCAAAAGTAGTCACAACAAAGGCTAATGAATCAATGGCTTCCAGAATATTGATCAACTCACAACACCTCGTTCGTAAAAACTGTCGAGCATCTCTCTGCATTTTATTTTTCCTCTCACTGACTTCTTTTCTATGTAGCAGATAATGGGAGCGTTGTACCATATTTTAAAGGAAGGAAATGTCGTGTGGGGTTTAAAATTTAAGAATGGTAGTTGCTTATAATTGCTTGTCTGAAGTTGAGGAACACTCCTCACAATTGTCAACTCCTACATAAAGTCTCTACCCCACCTACCTACTTGAGTTATGACAGATCTGTTGTGAACTGGAATGTGTCTGCAAACGAATACATATTGCAAATAAGTATGAGTGCATAACTGATGTGCCCCAAGGACTGATTACTCGACCTTGAGCCAAAAGGCTCGTTGCTTATTTAACGAATTCTTATTTTTGCAGGGAATAATAGTTTAATGGAGCTTATGGAGGAGCCAACGTATGAAGACAAGGAAGCTTCGCGTCATGATCTCACATGGAGCTATGCAACTCTCAATCAACTCGGCTAGCATTCTCTTAGCTTGGAGGGATTCACTTTGATCGAAGCCAACATGGTCGAATGAGAGTGTTTTATTGAGATTTTCATGTTAATTCATTACTTTAGATATTTTGATGTTGGATGGCTAGTTAGGATTTATTTTGAGAATTTTTAGATCATTTTGTTATTGTAGGAATTGAGGTGCTCGGTTTGCATGTAAACTGAGCTCTCATGCCCACTTTTGAGAGTATTTAGTCCTCTCTAATGAACCCTAATCTTCAGTTTATAAACCCCTCAATTGAAAATTGCTTCTTTGTTTTAGAGAGTTCTCTCTAGTGCAAATCGGTGGCTTGGCATTGCTTCACGGCTTCACCTCCATCATCAAGTCTTCTCCTTTGTTCTTGCGTGGCCTAGGAGGAGAGGACTAATACTACCTCTTCCAGCAACTTCATCTTGAGGTTTTTCTTGTGGCATGGAGATAGAAGACCACGAAAAAAGCTAGGTTGGAGTGGTATTTTCTGAAATATCCGAACAAGTCGCCTCCTCGACCGAGTGAGGGATCCACAGACCAACTTAGTGCTCTTATTTCTCTTGATTCTCCTAAAAGGTGTTTCTATAAGTTCACTCCAGATTTTTTATTGTTCTATATTTGTGAGATTTGGGACGTTATTTGGTGATCTGGAGAAATAAAATTGAAGCCATTGCCGTAAATCTGGATTTTTCTGCAAACTCTAGCTCCCAGGAGATTTGTGAATCAATTTACCACACGATTTTCTTCCATTTTTCCATAAAGGATACTGCTATATTTTTATATCAGATTATTGGCTTACCTGTCCTTGTGAAATGCTGGGTGGTTTTGCATGATTTGGACTTGTATTTTTAAAGTTATGCTTGTTTTGCTAAGAGAGGCGCAAACCTATTTTTCTGTGATTTCCATTTTCGAGTTCCAGATTCTCTCACGCTTAACTTCATTTGTGCGGTATTTTTGGAGGTGATATTTGGAGGGATTATTTTATTAATTGTTAACTACTGCCCCTATAATTTTGGAATCCAAAGCTTGTATGCAATTGGAGTTATAATTGTTTTAAATCTGGTGTTCGGGTTAACTTTTGGTCGATTACAATTTTCGATTGTTTATTGACGTGGAGTTTTGGACTCTATCAATAACCCAATTATATAAGCTCAAAAAATATAATAATACAGTGTCCACGAACACATGATTCGGATTTGTGGCGCGCAAGGGATCACGAGAGATCTGTGGCTCCCAAGATTTGATCTAGACCGTCAAATAGTGCTCAACCGATGGCGTGCAAGGAATCCACGGTGGACGAGAACGTGTCCGCAATGGTTAACCAAGCCTCATTAAAAGTGTCTGCACGAACCCTAAATCCCTTTTGGAGCAAAAGTCGACCTCATCCAAGTGAATTCTATTTGCCCTTTCAAATAACGGGTATAATAGTCTAATACCATTTTTTTTTTGGTAAAATGAAATTTATGGTGATGGAAATTTGAATGTTATCATTAAAATGAAGTTTGATATTTTAATTTGTGTTTTTGTTCATATAATTGGAGCTTTATGGAAGAGAAATCGAAGTATTTGTGTCACATCCCCAACCTCAACCCCTCAAAAATCAGGAATATTTTAAAGATTCTTCGCTTGGAGAATGACATTTGCATTTTAATACTCGGATTGAAGTTTGACAACGTTGAATTACGTCATCCAAGTATCCTTACAAAGAATAATATTATAAATAATTACAACGTAATTTATCATATTTCAGTCCACTTAAAATTTTCTTTTTATTTAATATGTATACCATAACCACATATGTGATTTCATTTTTTTATAACCATATTTTAACTTAACAACATAAGTTATTATTTACAAAACAAAATAACCTTAACTTTATTACAACACATGAGTTACTAAATGTGACCTTTATACCAAACTATGCATAGCGGAAACTAAAACTCACAAGCACACACCAGGTCCAAGAGTTTGAGTCCTACTCCTACTTTGAGTGGATAGTCTTTTGTCTTTGACTCGCCTTGGCCTTATCCTTTTGGTTCTTCTTGTATTTGAAAAAGTAGGAACCACAATGGAGTGAATTATAAAGCTCAACAAGTAAATCTAATACTTAAGAATTACAATCTTATGCAATTCACAAGTATAGGACCAACATCCACCACCTAGGTCTACCTCTAGACCACTTTATTAAACCATTATGATATGCAATATGAATATCACATAATACTTTTCTACTCACATCAATGCAATGATGATATGAAAATAAAAACTCAAACTCACACTCTGAGTCTATGCTATGCAAACCCTGATACCCAATAGATCTTTACCTTTTTTATACCTTGAGCTACTACCACCTGTTCTTGAAAATCATGATAAAGAACTGTGAGCTTTTTGAGGTCAGTAAGAATCCAAATCTAAGGATTCAATAAATTATACCAATATCACAACTAACCATGTACTAAACCTAACATAATTAGTCCTCGCATCCATAACTTTAAACATTTAACTTTTCGATCAACTTTTATGATCACACATCCCAAGATCTATATTTTATCTAGGTCTTTAAATATTTTTTATTAATATCTCAACTATGTGATGCACTTATTTACGTAAGAAGTGTTTAGTACATATGTATAAATACTTAGGCCTATGATTTAAATAACCATAACTTACTTTTCCCAATTCTCATGTGCAATTTCTTTTTATGCACAATTTAATCCCTCATATGTATTTGTTTACAAAATACTTCCATCACAATTTACATGTGCTATATTCTTTTAAAGCACCACACTTATTGGATAACTTATTCCATATAATTTCTTCTTACACGCTATTCCCTTTAAGCACCTTTGAACTCTATAAAATGTTTAATTCTATAGTTTTTTTCTACTTTCCAATGTGATTTCCCATGTTATGGAGCACTTTTTATTTTGGTCTATCTATCACCGTCACTATTTAGACATTTCCAATTAATGTCTAATTTCCAAACCATCTCTCATGTACATCTATGGTTGATCTATAACCAATACTAGACATCTCTAATGTGTCTAATCTCAAGCTATCTTGCCATTTATAAGGTATGTCTAATGTTGAATCATCTTTAGACATTTCTAATTAATGTCTATCACAATTGATCTCTCTATATCAAGGAATTCCTCAACATAGTGCATATGTATATGCCTAGACTTATAATATAACAGATCATAGCTTAGATACCATGACAATCTATCTAATTATGTCATACAATAACCCACAATTATACAATAAATATGAAATGCATATCCCAACTCTCATTTCTCAATGATGCAGTAATACTGTGAATCAGTGCAATGCTCTATTTTATATTAACAATTACTATTTTTTATTAACATGTCTATGAATGTCAACATATCCGTGAATGTCAACATATTCATGACTGTCAACATATCCATGAATGTCAACATTTATGTGACTATCAACATGATTGACTACACACCATCATATGTAAAGTTGCACAGCACCTGAAACCCCACCATACTGGTCACTGTCTCCAATAGGTGTGTCCATGAATATAATAAACCTCAAGGCTAGGGACTTTCAACCAAGAGGGACCTACAGTCACTCCCTTCTATTTTCACTTTACATATGTCACACAATACATAGTCTGTCGAGGTGTATTGAGTTTCTCTATGACCAATAGTACTTTTAGCCTAAGAGTCATTATGTTTAATTGTTTTGATAATGAATGTTTTAATTGAATTATAAGTTGTTTATCTTTTGAATTTGTTTAATTATTTTATTCTTATATTTATATGATCTTCATTGGAAATGCCTTTTAACAAGGGTATTTATATGTACTAACATGATTGCTTAAGTCCATGTAGCTTATAGAAGGATCATTGGGACTTAGAGGATTCAAGAAATGCAAAACGTGAAGAAGAAGTTGACTAAAGCATAGAGGTGATCGACCATTTTGCTGAAAAACATGACGAGATGGTCGACTGATTTAGAGGTGGTCTACTGCAAATATTACAGATTGCTCGAGCTGCTTTCAATTGCTGGAAAGCGGTCGACCGGTATAGAAGCTTCTACACTGTTCTAGGCAAACCGGTCATGAAATCCATGGTGATCTTATCCCATTTCCACACAGGTATAGACAAAGACTGTGACAACCCAGCTGATCTTTGATGCTCAGCCTTAATTAGCTGACACGTCAAACACCTTGAAACATACTCAGCCACATCACGTTTCATTCCAACCCACCAATACTGACATTTCATATCATGATACATTTTTGTACTGCCGGGATGAATGACAAATCTGGATTTATGGCTCTCAGCTAAAACCGACTGCCTCAAATCCAAATCACTAGAGACGACAACTCGATCATTGAAGAACAGGAATCCATCAGAACTGATTTTCCAACCGTCAAATTGCTCACCAGTTTGAATCTTCTCGAATCTTTCTTTTAATTCATTGTCAAACTTCTGCAAGTCTTTCACACGCTGCAAAAGTGTAGGGATCTCAATTAAGTTAAAAACTCGAACTGAATGACCATCCTCCTGGTAGTGTAGCTCATAATCTCCAATGATCAAACATCTCTTCCAATCATCCAAAATAAGACAGGAAAGATATCCTTGAGGATAACGACTCAAGGCATCAGCTACAACATTAGCTTTACCAGGATGATACTCGAAAGTAAAGTCATAGTCCTCCATATATTCAACCTAACGATGTTGTTGGAGATTCAAATCACGTTGCGAGAAAAGATATTTTAAACTTTTGTGATCCAAAAATATCTCGAATTTAGCACCATATAAGTAGTTCCGCCAAATCTTGAAGGTGAAAATAATAGCTGCAAGCTCCAAGTCGTGAGTAGGGTAATTACGCTCATGCGTCTTTAACTGTCGAGATGCATAAGCTATAACTTTATCCTGCTGCATCAGAACGCAACCCAATCCTACTCTTGATGCATCAGTAAAAACTGCATAAGGTAAAATTTCATTAGGTACTGTCAAAAATGGGGCAGTAGTCAATCTCCGCTTGAGTTCATCAAAAGCTGTTTGACATTTCTCATTCCAAATAAACTTCACATCTTTTCTAGTCAACTGCGTTAGCGGCATAGCAACAGAGGAAAAGTTCTGTACGAACCGCTGATAATAACTTGTCAAACCCAAGAAGCTGCGCAACTTAGTAACATTTTTTGGTGGCTTCCAATCTAACACCGCTTCAACTTTAGTTGGATCAACTAAAATGCCATTTTGGGAAACAACATGGCCTAAAAATTTCACTTCAGTCATCCAAAAGCTGTACTTTTCTCGCTTTACATATAACTGATGTTCCTTCAATGTCTGTAGAACAATTCTCAGATGTTCCAAATGTTCATCTCTAGCTTTAGAATAAATCAAAATATCATCTATGAAGAAGACAACAAAATGGTCAAGATGTGGCCGAAAGACCCTATTCATAAGATCCATAAAAGCAACTGATGCATTAGTCAATCCAAACGGAAGCACCATAAATTCAAAGTGTTCATAACGTGTACGAAAAGCAGTCTTCGAAATATCTTCTTCACGTATCTTTAGTTGGTGATAACCAGATCTTAGATCAATCTTTGAGAAGTACATAGATCCTCCAAGCTGATCAAATAAGTCATCAATTCTCGGCAACAAATATTTTTTCTTGACTGTTACATGATTCAATTTGCGATAGTCAATGCATAAATGAAGCAAACCATCCTGCTTCTTTGCAAATAAGACTGGTGCATCCCACGGTGAAATACTATTTCGAATAAACCCTTTTTGTAGCAAATCATTTAATTGGGTTCTCAATTCGTTTAATTCAGCAGGAGCCATATGATATGGAGCAATCAAAATTGGAGTGGTACCGAGCATCAAATCAATGCAAAAATCAATTTCGCGTCGGGTGGCAACCCAGACAGATTCTCAAGAAAAACATCAAGGTAATCACAAACCACTGACAAATCAGAATCTCGCATTACCGTAACAAGGTCACCGCTAATAGCAAAAATACTCCCATAAAGCTCCAATCTCCTCCAACCACCCAAACAAGCTCGTAAAACAAGGTCAATAGGAAACATACAAGTATTACATGAATGCACCAAGACTTTTTTGTTCTCTAATGAAAGTGTTATGTTCTTCCGATAACAGTCAATCTTTGCTTTATATAAGCTCAACTAATTTGTACCTAGGATCACGTCAAACTGATCCTTAGGTATAACTATCAAGTCCACCGATAGTCCGTGCCCGTCAACAATAAGGGCAGTAGATCGGACAGCAAGATATATTTCATATCTCTTATTCAGGGGAGTACTCAATATTAGAAAATTCTTTAGTTTCTCCACAGTCACATTCAAAGCACGAATAAGCGATGCAGAAATAAATGAATGTGTAGCGCCAATATCAAATAGTACATGCACCCTAGTGTTAAACAAAGAAAGCGTACCATCAATGACTCCCTGACCAGACTGATCAATAGTCTCAGCTCCAGAGACTGTCGAACATCTTCTCCTTGCCCTTCTTGTTTCCACTAAATCCACCCCGAGATGAATTAGGAGCAGTGCCAACCATCATACTAGTAGATCCTGTAGGAGTAGTACTAGCAGCATAACTCTACTGATGTCCAGAAGGCCTCTGAAAACTAGTGCCAGTGTACTGATACTGCTGCTGAAATGGAGATCTATAACCAATTGGCTGTGGGGAAGCAAAGCTCTGTGATCCAAAAAAACTGCGCTGATTCTGACTAGAAAATCCTCTGTCAGCTCCAAAATCAGGTCTAACAGATGCTGACTGAGCAGGCGCTAAATTAGTCTAGAAGGCTTTTGATTTGCTGGGCAATTCTTTCTCAGATGAGCAGGCTGGTTACAAGTATGACATACATAAGAACTTGAGCATCCACTAGCAGAATAAGGAGTGTCACTGGTTTGTCCACGAGCTCCACTCTGAGTGTGTCCACCTTTGTTTCGATTCTTCTTTTGATCTTTCTTGCTTATTTTGCCACCAACTTGTTGTTCTTTGTTTGATTTACCCTTATACTCGCCAAATTGTTCAACTAAAATAGCTTCAATGCATTGAGCAGCAACAACGATATAAGAAATAGACTTATATTCCACAATGGCTAGCAGATGTCAAATCTAGGTCTCATATACTTCATGAATTTGACCATTTGACTAACCGGATCCTCAATGATATACTGCGATAACTCCATAAACTTAGCGTAATACTCCAGTACAGTCAAACCTTTCTGCTCCAAATCATAATATGCACTGATCGTATTCTGGTAGTGACCAGCATTGCAATATTTATCATGGAATACAGTCTCAAACTAGGTCCAGGTCATCATATCTGGTGGATAATCCAGCTTAAGAGATCTCCACCAGACTCAGCCATCCTCTCAAAGTAGAATGTCGCAAGGTCAACCTAATGCTTTGTTGGAGCTCCAATACCAGCCAGCTTCTTTTCCATCACTCTCAATCAATTTTCGACACTATGAGGGTTGCCTCCACCCACAAATACTGGCGGGTTCATGCGTCTCAACTGCATAAAGAATTGCATGCGACGCGTCTCGGGGTCCTGACTACCGCTGTTTTGAGGCAAGTTCTGCAGTACATCTCTCAAGGCTACGAGAGGATCAACAGGTTGTGACTTAGCAGATTGTACAGTAGGTGCAGCAAGAACACGATCTCTAGGAGCTCTTCATGGAGGCATTTTGATAAGCTGAAACATTTACGGGGTGTGTTAGAGTACGTCCATAGGCACATTATATGGTAAACTCTTATATATTACTTCATTATCTATCTTATTGATATCACTTTTTAAGATGGAACCTGACTCTGATACAAAAATTCTTTCATGACTTGCAAAGGACCAATGGGGGATGACCCGACCCAAAAGAACTGAATCATCCGATCCATTTCACTTGAATTTAATATTTAGCAGTAGAAAACTAAAATTTATTCATTAAAGCCATGGCCCAAAATACAATGGGCTTAACAGATCCAAAAGTGAAATCAGATAATAAAGAAATATAATCCAAATAAAAGAAAAAAAAACTATGCGAAAAATAAATCAAGAATTTAAGGATTACAGTTATCCAAATAAATGAGTATACCTCACTAAAAGTCTCTCAAGAGAAATTATTAAAATGGTAGAAACAACATAACTCTGCTGGATCTAATCTTGACTGAACAACTGGAAGTCTGGCTGATAATTTCCTGAAAATTGTCATTGAGATGAGTTGACTAAACTCAATAGAGATTTACAATTTTCAGATAAAAAGGATTGTTATTAAGCATATATAAATTTCAAAATCACATTTCATAATTTCATTTTTAAAGAAAATTGTACAAAGGGCACGTGTTTAAAACGACTCACTAATATGTGGTATGTAATCAAAATACGCCCTTGTTGCACTAATTAAAGTCACAATGAAAATGGAGCCACTCATAGACTCCGGGCACACCATGTCATAGGCATATAAGGGAATAAAAGCGATATTCGACGATCGCAAAAGCTAAATAACACCTTGATCAGGTTTAGGGATTCGCAACCCAATGACATGGCACATACAGCTGTCCTATTACCTATTTGCACTTTAGGAATTCGAACCCAAGGACATTTGAAAAATCTCCTATTATCCAATTCAACAACAAACAAACACATTCCGTTCGAGAGAATGTGTGAAAATAAAACAGACCCCAAATTGGGTCAATCAAACTTGATTCACACGACCAAGTTGATTTAAAAATAATTATAGACATGATTATTTGAAAATTGAACAGTACTAATGAAATATATAATAAAAAAAAAATCTGACGGTCATAATATGGACGCATCGATTTTATAAGATTCATCTCAATTTGATATATATAAAAAAATATATATGCAAAAGCAGTGCATAAATAATTCATACCTCGAAGTGGGTTATTCCGACCCAAACCCAATTACTCAAAATGTCCAATGGTAGAGAATTCTGATAATTTTCTAAGTCTAGAAACCTAGTCGTAAATTTCATTAAAAATTAGAATTTAATTTAAAACTTATTATTTACATTTTTTTAGGCATATAGGTTAGACCTAAGGTCAAAGATCCAATTGATCCAATAAAATTTATATTAACTTAAGACAACCCTAGAATAATTGGGTCCAAGGTTTAGATATGACAATTTAAATTTAATCAAATACATTACATCGTCAACCCAAAAAGCAAAGTTTGAACAAACCCAATGGCCCAACACATGGTATTGACCCACAATCTTAGTTTGCAGGCTAAAAGCCCAAGGCCCATGAGCCCTTCAATCTATAGATGAACAACTCTAACCATAGACAAAATTCTTCTCTGTTCATGGAAAGAGTCTGATCACTGCAAACTATCGCTCTCACCAACACCCGACAACAGAAATAGGAAACAAGTTCCAATTGGAACTCTCCTGAATTTCTCAAGCCAAAGTTTAATTCTTGGTCATTTAACAGAGTCGTCGGTGGAAGGGAAGCCTTCACCGATTCTGTCGCATCGCTAATTGGCCGAAAGGCCGAGGCTTTGGGTCTAGAATCCACTATGACCCTCAATAAAATTTTACCCAACTCATACTTAAACAATTTAACAGAATCAACCAATTATCCAACATTAGTAAGCAAATCCAAAATTTTAAGAAAGCTCTAAGAAGAAATAATTTCTTACTTGAAGAATTTGTTTATCGACGACCACCACACTAGAGATGATTCACCTGTCAACGCCCAAAATCGATCCTTAGAACAACTGATTTGTCGAATTTAGTCTCACATAGAGATTAGATCAGACAGAGGATACAAAATTCGTAGCTTACCTTAGCAACAAATGACACCAATACTCTGTCGGAGAACAAAAATCGAACTTCACGATGCCAACAACCCAGTCGTGTCGCTGGCCTCCGAACGTTGATACCACCTGTAAGTATTAAATCAAAACATTATGTTTGTCAATTTGCATTAAATCAAAACATTATGTTTGTCAATTTGCGAGCCAGGGAGAGGAGGAATACTTGAAATTTCTAAGAAAATTGACACTTACCGGGTAGAATAATCGATGGAGGATTCTTTGCTACGCATATATATATATATATATTTTATTTTCCTATGGGTCTTTTGGGCCAGATTTTACAATTATAATATTGTATGACTTTTAACTTTTGAGAGACTGCATTGTTTGAAGATTCCAACTATCATTTTTTACATTTTTCCAGTAACTGCACAATTTTATTCGATCTTTAGCTTCTTCTCTCACAAGAAATACTGTTCTCGGAACTCCTGCTCACACACGACCATCTCTACACCTAATAATAATCTCTCGTGTGAAATCGAAAACAAAAAAAGATGAGAAGGGTGTCTCCAGAAAGAGAGATAACGCCCACCAATTTTCTAATGGTTAGAGATAAGCACATCAAACACAACGTACAGATACATAAACCAACAGAAGATTGATAGGAGCAGCATGGATGGTTTGTGTTTGTCCAGATTTGCCTGTTGCTGAACTGCTCTTGAAACATTTTAAAGAGTGGGAGTGGGTTCCGGTTTGGGAAATGGTTTGAGCTTCTTGTTTGTTCCTTTGGATTTGGATTTGGATTTGGAGTTGGATTTTTCTTTCTTTCTTCTTTTTCTCCAACAAAGTATTGGTTCAGTGAATTTATTCAGTTTTATAATGTAATTTACTGTAATATTTCATTTCATTCATTTGCCGAGTCTCCTCCTACTCACTGAAAGCCAACTTCAATATTGAAAAATGACCTCTCAATAATAAACTGATACAGCATCCAAGATTGTTTATGTTTTCAGGAGTTATCATTTCAATACTTATTTTCATTGTAGTAGGCATCTTTAACTTCCATTTGCAATTGTGGCGAGTTGTGGTTGGTAATTATTATTGTCACTACCTGTAAGAGATCCGAGACAGAATAGAAAATGACCTGACCGGAAGAACAGGGTCACTCAACCCTTTTTCAAGACTTAAAATATTTATTACATGTTAGGAACCGACAAAACGTGGACTTAACAAGTCCAATAAATGATATAAGATATCATATTAATATAATCCAAATAAAAGATTGTGCAAAAAATAAAAATAGAAATTACAATTGTCTATTACAAAATTTATCTCGCAAAAAGTCACTTAACGTAAAGTTATTAAAAATACTAAAATTAAAATAATTTAGTCGAATTTAGTCTTGATTCGTCAACTGGAAGTCTTGTCGATAAAATCCTGAAAATGTGTTATTAGGATAAGTTGACTAAACTCAATATAAATTATATTAAATTTACAATAATTTATTTAAAATAATATTTAAGCATACATGAATTTAAAACTCACATTTTAAATATTCATTTTAGAAAAATTTGTAATGTATTTAAAACAACCCATTAAAATATGGTGTATAATTAAAATAGATCATTGTTGTACCAGATAAAAATCTCATTGAAAATGGAGTCGCACACGGATTCTGAACACACCATGTCATTGGCATATCATAAAATAAATGCGATTTTCGACGATCGCGAAAGCCACATAAAATACCCTGATTAGGTTTAGGGTTTTGTCTGTAGAGACACAACACATACAACCATCTCATTACTCTAATTAACAACAAACAAACACATCCTCCCACAGTTGAATGTGCATAAAATAAAACAGATACCAAACTAGGTCGATCAAACTCGATTCACATAACCGAGTTGATCCAGAAATTTTAATATGCATAGTTAAATAAAACGTGCACAGTGAAAAATAATATAATATAATATAAAAATCTGACGGTCATAATATGGAGATGCTATTTTTATATGAAACACGATTCGAAATATTTATTTTTTAAAAAAATTATGCAATGCGATACATAAAAATAAATTTCTACCGCGAAGCGGGCTTGCACTGATTAAAACCCAATAATTCAAATCCAATGGTCCACTAAATTTTAATTAAGTTTAGGTACCTATTAAAAAATGAAAACATTAAATTTAAAATCAAAGTTTTATACCTTAAATTCTTAATTATTATTTAAAATTAATCTAATTTAATTGGATAAAAGAATTTTCAAAATTTGGCAGAAACCAGGCTCATAACAGGCCTTGGACTACAGCCCAATATGAAGTTTGTCTGCTGCCCATTAGGCCTGGCCTTAGGCCTAGACCGCATACCAGACTGCTAATTATGCAGTCTAATTTAGTAGCTTCCGCGGTCTAGACAGCTGGCCACTGAAAGACTCAGGGCATACAATGTCGCCTTCGACGCTGTTGTTGCCTTTGCCAAGATCGTCGGGCTTCGTCCGGCTTCCCGACGAAATTGTTGGTTCCCTTTCGATAAGAGAACCCCAATTTTCTAACAATTTTCATAGTTCAATTATCTAAACTAAAACGTTCATAAACAGAGAGTTCGTCGAATGAAAAGTTTGGATTTTTATACCTTCAGGCGACGGTTTTCCGGTCACTGAAACCTCCGATTTGCGCCGCGAGAATCGACACACACCTCCTCCGAACCACACTCGGAATAACTCAGTTCTTCCCCTTCATTACCGAGAACAAATTTGCATGAAAATCCAACGACCGTGGAATTTCAACGCTTCTCCCTCTCTGAACCCGCACGATTTCCTTCCATCGGAGAGGCATACAGATTGAGAACTTCAACTTACAACAAGCAGAATTACAGAGTTGAGGACTTGAGTTACCGTAGAAACTTCCTTCGCTGCAAAGGTGATCGCCTTCCGAATTCTCTGTGAATTGCCGAGAGAGCGTGCAACAGAGAGATGAGAGGAATGAAGCAGCATCGAGGGAAGAAGTTGGCCTTTAAAAATTGATGGAGAATGAGAGAATCGGGGAATGTTCATTGATAAAATATAAATGATTTTCTCTCAGGGAGGCGTTTCTAAAAACATTAAAATTAAAAATAAATAAATGCAGATATTAGCTTTGTTTTATGTAAGGTGTACATGAGTATGATTGGGAAGAAAGCAAAGGAAAAAAAAAAAAAAGGAATTTTCATTTCAAAAAATTATTTTATAATTCATCTCCATCTTCACCAACACACTCTCAAAATGATCATATGCCTCCAATCCAATCCAATCCATTAAAAATTACCAAATTTGAAGAATCCAAGTAAGTTTAAAGTCTAACATCACGCACAAACTGGCCGGGCAGGATTAGTTGACATCCTCAGTCAATCGTCTTTGCGCAGACTTGGCCCTATAACACCATACCTCAAAAGCCTCACTCAAATCCGGGTATTGAACTTCGATAGCTTTCATCCACTCCCCCAGAATCTCGGCTTGTTCATTCGAAGGCAAAGCCAGAACCATTGAAACCATTGCTGCCTCAATATTCTGCCACACATCCTCCTCCATTGTCAAAAACCCTTCATGCTTATCAGTATTCAAATCAAAAGCCGGCTTCATCTTTCGTATATAAGGAAGCCATGATTTGATCAATCTTGCTCGAAACAGTGGTAGAATAACGACACTACCATAGCCAACGGCTTCGAAAACTTTGCTTGATATTTCTATCAGTTTTGCCTTCAAACCCCACGAAGTCAAATCGAGTTTTTCATCTTCAACAACCTTCAATATGTTGCTAGAGATCTCAACCCAGTTCAACACAAAATCTTTCATCAGATTCGTCTTCAAAAGGATATTACTCATCCATTCGAGATCCGACAATGTTTGCACTAATTTTTCTTCTGCCGTTTGGGAAACAATCACAGTCCCCAATATCAGGGATGAAAATTCGATCTCGAATGTCTTGAAAGTTTTGGAAAGTTCTGTTCTTATCTCTGATTTCACTTCATCGTCAGCCATTACCGATGGTGTAATCTCGTCCTCCGCCAACATGTACTCAACTTGCTCTTGAGCACAAACTTTTAGCTCGTCTCCAAATGGTGGACATGAACTGTCAGCTGACATGGCTAGGCGAACAGCAGACATGAAAACATTCTTTGTGGTGATTAAATCAATAGGTTCAATCTTGGCCATTCAGTCTCATAAGCAAAAAAACTTGCTCTTATCTGATCTAAATCGGAACAATCGGAGTAGAATGACACAGATTTTTCAATCCATCTTCTGGGGAGCAGTACATTTAAAGTGACAGTAACTAGTCATTGAGCTTACAAGCTCACCCAGTACAGCTCTATCCATATGTAATCACTACAACTTCAGACTGACCCTGCAATTGAGAAACAAAACACATAATGGGTAATGGGTACAAAATTTCCAAAGCTGATACACAACCAACAACTTTTGTTTTCTTGATCTACAATGATATGGGCAGAGCAAAACGTTCAAGAGATGGGAGAATTAAGGGTACCCACTAGAAAGACTAATCCAATCCATTATGATGCAACAAAAATTACAATACTTTTGTTTCCCGACCAACCATAAGGAGAAGCAAATACAACGGGCACACTGATCAGTAAAATTGCTGAGGTAGCAATTAATGCAAAAAACAGCCAGTTGACTCCCAACTTTTTGTGCACCTAAGGGGATCCTAACCTTAAATTTCAGCAATTTTTATCTTCTAAATAATTATCGGTCCGACGAGAGTCATCAGAATGCTACTTTCAGTGACTCTTCCCAGCTTTCACTAACAATTGGGACAGTTTTGATAGTTACTATTCACCCGTCTTGGACCAACATCCTAGGTCGCCCCAATCGCCACAGCTAAGCCGGTGCTAATCCATGAAGTTTCCCCATAGGTGGCACAATCTGATGGCAATGATAACCACCACGCTGGGTAAACTTAGCTAACCTGCTATGGAAGTGGCCATAAACTCTCATTTTTAGCTAAGCAAAATGAGTCAGTATTTATTGTTACATGGAGGCGGAGGAAATTTCAAAGCTCGATTATCATCTCCACTAGAAAGCTTAAGAAATCCATCATAGAAATCCAGAAAAACAGTCTGCCAAAGCTATATTACTACCAGGCAATAAGGGAGAAGTCAAAATAAATTTATGAAATTCTAGATTCAATCAAGTTAATAAGCAAGATGCTTCATTTCTGCAAAACATCTAATCAAAGGTAAGAACAAGAAAATCACCCACAAGAGAAAGAAAATGTAAAACGAATTTGAGTTTTTCATAAAGAGAAGGAAAATGGGTCACCCAACAGCGGAGATGCTAACTTCTGTAGATGAATGGACGGAGGTTCCGAATTAAAGAACCGCAGATCCGCCGATATGTTATCCCCCAGAGACTTTGTTCCTTTACCCTGTTTTTGGTTGGTTGGAAGGATTACTCAAAACCATGAAATAAGTTTAAGGAAAATAACACTTTCTATCAATGACAAGTTAAACCCTGAAGATTATTAAAACCTTGAATTATAAAAAAATTTTTCTGGTGACCTTGCAGTCATGATTTCTGTCCAGGACCGTTGAGGTTAACGCCTCGGTTTCTACTCTGTCAAGCGACGTCGAACGAAGACAAAGGGACGTCAAGCTCCGTCCTTCCCTGTGGTTCGAAGAAGATGGATGATGGCAGGCAAGGGTGGAGACGAAGCTAGAATCATCCAGAGGCGATAGACGGATGACATTCGATGGCCGTTGGATCGATCGAGGGACGTCCATCTCCTAGATCAACGACCAAGATTGAATCTAGAGTCTTCCAGAGGCAAAGACGGACGACGATCCTTGGCTGTAGGATCGAGAGACAGAAGTCCATCTTCTGGATCGACGACCAGAATTGAATCTGGCGTCTTCCAGAGGCGAAGACGGACGACGATCCTTGGCCGTAGGATCAAGAGACGGAAGTCCATCTTCTAGATCGATGGCCAGGATTGACTCCAAATTAACTGGGTCACGTGCGGGGCACACACGATCTTAAAACATTTGAATTCCCCCAATTAAGACGGACGTCCCTCGGCATGTAACGGACGTCCGTCGTCCAATACTACGTCGTTCTGCCCTAAATGTACCCCTCTAGCCTTTAGACGGCATCGTCTAGGCCATGATGGACGTCCGTCTTGATACGAGGGACGTCCGTCCCTTGCCCTATTTCTTGCAAATCTGCTTTTAGACGATGGCGTTTAGGTTATGACGGACGACCGGCTGCATACGACATGCGTCCGTCCCTCTCAGATTTCATACTAAAACCCTAGATAGTAAGGCTTCTGCCTTATAACAGAGTCGAACACAAGAAGTCCCTCCATTGCCATAGATATTCAAGAGACAGATTTTGTCTTTCCCTGACCAACTCCCTCAACGTAATCGAACGAACAAGAGACTTGTACATCACATGGAGTCATCAAGGCGTGCTATTTCATCCATTGTTGAAGAATCCATTGACTGCGAAATGAAGGTGAATCCTAATCCTATTTCGGAAGTAAAGACCAATGAGAATCTATGGTTCTATCACGAAGCCGGTATAGAAGTGTGTTCAATCTTGGGATCCCTAGACTCAGAGCTTGGTTCAATATGTGACTCAGAAGATGATGATTGGGCAAAGAGTATGCCTCCCCAAATTGAATGTTCGTCCTCGGAGCTCTGTCTCGGTAAGAAGTATAGTGCGTTGAAAGATATTAGAGATGAAGTGGTTAATTATGCTTTGAAAAATAGGCACAGGATCAGGTTTGTTAAAAGCGAACGACATCGGATAACTGCTGTGTGCAATAATGGATGTAGTTAGTGGCTTCACGCTTCAAAAATGAAAGGTGAGATGACCTTTCAAATTAAAAGCTATAATGAGGAGCACACATGTGCACGACAAATGGAAAGCCGACACGCTTCCTACAAATGGGTGGCTAACCAATATTTGGATAGATTCAAAAGTCAACCCACGTGGGACCTTGCTTCCATTATTAAGACTGTAAGGAAGGACTTTAATGTCAATATTACTCCAAGTCTTGCTAGAAGAGCAAAGAATTTAGCACAGACCTTAAACGAAGGGGATGGTGATGAACAGTACAAGCTACTGTGGTCCTACGCAGAAGAGATTCAAAGATCCAATCCATGCAGCACACTGTTGTTGGTGGTAGATTTTCCAGATTTGACGGCTCGTCCAAGTCCAATATTTAAAAGAATTTACACGTGTTTGGATGCGTGCAAGAGAGGTTTGAAGGAGTTTGATGGACCCGTTATTTGTCTGGATGGCTGTCACCTGAAGGGTCGTGCCCTTGATTACTCACAGTTGTCAGCATTGATGCCAATGATGGGATTTATCCAATTGTTGTGGCACTTGTTGAATCAGAATGCAGAGACTCGTGGACATGGTTTTTGTGTTGCTTGCTGACGGACTTAGACAGCGACATAGGCAGAGGATGGACACTCGTTTCTGACCGACAGAAAGGGTTGGTGCCTGCTATTAAACAATATGCGCCAGCAGCTGAGCATCGTTTCTGCCTAAGACATTTGTTTGCCAATTTCAAAACGCAATTTCCAGGAATGTAATACAAAGATAGCATGTGGAAGGCAGCAAGGGCCACAACATCATCGAACTTTCAAAAAGAAATGGGTAAACTACTTGCGCTCGACCAGAAAGCGCACGCATATATGCAGAAAATTAACCCGAGGTGTTGGTCAAAACATGCTTTCAGTTCTGTCCCAAAGTGCAACATGGGCCTTAATAATTTGAGCGAGTGCTACAATGTCTGCCTCTTGCCAGCCCGGGACAAACCGATCCTCATTATGTTCGAGATGATTAGAATTGGCATAATGACTAGGATCGTTAAGAAACATAACAAGATGGCTGAATCAACAGATCTGTAATAGGTGTCCAATACCTTCAGGCTGTAATAGGTTTGAGGTCAGTGACGGTAATGAACGGTACGCAGTCAATCTGGTCACGCGCACTTGTAACTGTTACCAGTGGGAGCTGACTGGAATCCCATGCGTGCATGCCATCCCGTGCATCAATTTTATGCGGACTTCAGCGGAGGATTATGTGCATGCATGGTACCATCGAGACACATTTATGAGGATATATTCTCATTTTACCTGATCTGTCAGTGGCCACCACATGTGGCCTGCAATGAACCAGCCTCCAATTTTGCTACTACCAGTTAAGAGACTCCCAGGTCGGCCTCGAAAATGAAGAGTACGAGATGCAGACGAGCCCCGTAGTGACACTGTACTCAGCAAGAGACATGTCCCCATGACATGTAGTCGTTGCCACGGTGAGGGCCACAATGTCCGCTCTTGTCAAGGCAGAGGCTCAGCAGGAGGCACGGCAAGTGGCAGTGTAAGAGCAGAACGCTCACACGACACCTTCATGGGGTTTACCTTTGTGGCCGATACGCAGGAGGTGTTTAGATTGTTATGCTTTCATACGTTGTTCTCACTATGTGCGTTTTGTCTTACATTAAATTGCTTTTGTGTTTTGCAGGAGTCCGTCGCCCCACACATGCATCCTTAACCATGGTGCTTTATATACGTATTTGTTCATGTAATATTTGTTCATGTATAATACACTGAAGTTTATTTGTTATTGTACATGTGTTTATTGAATTATTTGCTTGTGAATCTATAACATTCAGGGATGTCTGTCTTGCCATGAGGCTCATGCCATGAGGGACGTCCCTCGCAGCTATTCAAGTCTGTCTTATCGGGTTGACGGACGTCCCTCGTAGTCTGACGGACAGCACTCACCTTGTTTGGGGCGCCTCTCGCCCAAAACCAACATTCAACAGTCACCAGAAAAAACCAAAGCATATTGCAACATCCAAAAAACTTTAAAAAAAATTTTAATGCTCCATAACCACTATACAAAAACACACATTAAAAAACAAATTCAATTGAGCCACTTGTTCAATGTTCGTTCAATTTTTTCACTTGCTGCATCTCTTGCACCTCATGCACCTCTTGCACCTCTTGCATTTCTTGCAGTTCTTAAATACGTTGCAGGTGGTGCCTTTTCTGTAAGTGGTGCCTTTTCAACAGGTGGTGCCTCTTCTACCTGTTGTACGTTAAGTGGCTCTTCAAAAATGGAAGGCTTCGCATTCCGGATGTCGATGACGTTGAAGTTCAAATCGGAGCTGATCTCCACATTCGTGGACTTCTCGTAGAGTTTAGAGCCTTCGTACGGATCGTGGCGATGGAAACCCTACCCCCTACATTTGGCCATCACCGACCACCCTAAAGGGCGGGAGAATTGAAATATGTCGTGTTACCTGCAATTGAAATTCCAAATTAGTTTGTCATTTCATTCAAAGCGCAGGGTGGAAAAACATACCGCTTTTTGTCTAGAGGTGCCATGAAAATTGCGATTGAATCTGGCATCAATTGTTCGTACGCATACTGCGTGTGCATGTCAATTGATGACATGAAACAATCCATCTCCGGGTGGCACTGCATGAGGAAGAAATATTACTCCATGTATGATTGCATGAATGAATACAAGTGTCTTACATGGATCCAACCAAGCATCAACAGACCCTCCCGTATTTGAACTGCAGTGGTGTCCTCCTCATTTCTCATCACACACTCATGTTAAGAACGCGATTTATTTATATATGTAGTTGTTTTCAATAACAATATATTATAAATTGGTTAAACATTCTCACATAGTCTGAAGCGCCCCGATTGCTTTGGCATGAGGAGTGTTGTTATTGAATATATCTTGTCACCCTGCATATCGACAACACGACGCACAACATACATTCTCAAATCACAACTGATAATAAATTTCAAATGACATTGCTTCTTACCCTGGAGCCGCAAAGGAGAGCACATGTCTCCTTGTTATTCTTCGTATTTACCCGTGCAAGTGCCATGAACTCGTCCATCAATTTCACAGGCTGCAATGGAAAATCAGTGTAAGTGTAAATTCTACACATTGTACAAAAGAAAACCAACTAGAAGACATACCACTTGCACCATCATCCTCTGACCCGCTGTAGGACCCATCACTGAAGGACCTGAGGCCAAAATCTTTTGAACTTTGGCAAGGGTTGGAGGAGAGGACGGTTGCCTGATGATCGGAGACCTGCACAATTGTAACACATTGTTATTCAATAGTACTAATGCATATAAGGAAATTGCATGTAAATTCAAAGACATACTGTCATCCGTCTGGACCAGCATCGGAAGATGCAGGAGAAGCTGATGGAGGAGTTGGTTGTACTGCTGGAGGAACGGTTGCCATATGCGTCTATACTTCTTGCATTTGTAGTACAGTGGCTTGAAGCTCGCCAAGTTGGCTCTCCTATCTATCCAACATGGCTTGAATGTCTCCAAGTTGGGCGACAAGCCACTGCCACCTCTCCTCACTGATGAGTATGGAGGACGAGGACGAGGACGAGGACAAGGATGAGGACGAGGACGAGGACTGGGGTGGGGGAGGTGCATCATCTGCCATAGGCCGCACAAAATAGTCATCGACCTCCACGTGATATGTTGGTTGTACATTTGATGTCCATGGAATTATTTCCGTGCACGTGGAAGGAGCAAGTGCAGCTGACGTGGAAGGCGGAGGTGCAGCTGACATGGAAGGCGGAGGTGCTGCTGACGTGGAAGGACGAGCTGCAGGAACTGCAGGAGGTGCAACTGCCACCTCTCCTCTGACTACCCACTCCCCTTGGACTTTTTGCAGTCCCATCCGAGCTAATGTCACTTGATTGTACACGTTAAGTGGTTTTTCATTCATTCGTCGCTCTGTGTGAGGGACAGCCAACCCGTTGCTGTCAATAATGTGTTAAATGAGCCAATTATATGGGAGATTCTTCCTTGCACTATTCAGACTTGCCTTCATTTTCTGCATAATGACGTATGCAAGATTGAACCTCTTCCCATTGTAGAGCTTCTCCATTACGTAGAGATCCATGGCTGTGACAAGGTCACTATGTCCATCACGAAACACAACTGTGTGCGTGATCATGTGATAGATGACCCTTGCTTTGGCATCGAGGTCCTTTGCTTTAGGCAGGAAGAAAGATTCCACGGCTGTAGGATTGGGAACAATTGCTTCAGCAATGCAATTGTAATGCCCCGTTAATTTAAAAACTATTTTTCTCGTTGTAGAAATACGTCATAAAATTTTTCGCTTAATTTAATTAACATTTGAAATTCATTTTTAACAGGAAAGGAAACAGAGTAAACATCGCGGAATAAAAAGGGGAATTAAAACGTAGTTTCCAAATGTTCGTAACAAAATTCCCAAAGTCCCTATTACAATGTTTAAAATAGTCAAGACACTAATAGTAGAAATTACCAAAATACCTCTCACTCAAAACACCAACAACTCCCAAAACATGTGATTCGGACCCAGCAGGTCAAATCGGTTGATAACACGAGGGGTCATCCTGGAACGCGTCCTTATCTACTGGTACAAATTCCTCATTATAATCATCACCTACATTACGGGGAAAACAATGAGCCTAACGCCCAGCAAGAATCAGAATATAAATGCAATGCATATGATGCATGATCACACAATGCATTACAGAGGAGATCCATATCTCATCTGTTAGTTTGGGGCGATGGGTAAGTCAATTGCTCTCGTGGCTTAACCTATGGTTCCTACGAGGAACCACGCCAATCAGGGTGTCACCATGAGTCATACCCAGTCATTTTGTTAAAGACGTTGGGGATTTCAGAACGGGGTAAAGGTGAACCCTAGCTTCCACGTAGCTAACTCTCATCTCACCGCTCCCTAAGTGGGAGTATACTACCGTAGTGTCACGATCACCCGAACCCCCACACGCCTATTTACATATATTAAATATGACATACAATATGTAAACAGTTTCATAAATCCTAGGGTGATGCATGAATGCCACAAACTAAATCACAGAAATTAACATACAATAGAAACACAACCAATTTAATTACAATGGCAAGTCGTAAACTCAATTGAAAGGCACTGTGTTAACCTACCAAACTATCCAAATTTCAGCTAGTATTTCCATTAAGATAACGTAACTGAATTGTTCATTAATGATGCGAGCAAGAATAAACATGTCTAGATCCAACCAGATATAGAATTCAACTTCATCATTATCCAACTAATTATCATGGTTTTTCTCAAATTTGATTCAACAATTTAGTCAACAAGCGTATACTAAAACTCAATAATATCAATAGTGGACACAGGACAGTTTACTGTACTTAGATCTACAACGAGCAGTTCATATGATGATAGCATTTCACAATTTTCACAGTTCAACACAAACATGAGGTTTCCATGGTAATATGCGAGCAGTAGTTTACATTCTAACTACTCATCTCCTATCCAGTCACAAGGCATATTGACCATAATTCAAAGAAATTGACAGTGTAATTTCCCAAAACTCTACCAAGTTTAGCTCAGATTATAAACTACAAGATAATCATCGATTTCCATTGATCATGCTTTTCATTCAATTCGAAATCCACTATCAACTGCATGCTTATCATCTAATCAACAACATAAAAATTTACTGAACTAACATTCAAGCTTTACATTCAAGCACTAAACACTACAATCAACCTAGCAAACAAAACCCGTAATGTAGGGCCTCCATTGGCCAATCAAAATTCTAATTCTTACCTCAGTATTCTAGGGATTTAACAGGGATTAGCACAAGTAAAAAAGCAACCAAGAGGTTATCCAATTGTTCAATCTTCACACATTCCCTAAGCAAGATAATGTTAGCCTCACCTAACCCAAACAGCAGAAAATCACAACTAGATTGATAATTCAATTCTTACCTTCACAGTGGTCAGTTCCTTACAGCACCCTTCAAAGCAATACACTAATTTGTTGCACTAAACACACACTCCTTCACACTCACTCACCAAATCACCTTCACTCACAAGGCAAATGTACCACACACTCCCAGAGTACACTCCCTCACCCCACACAGCTGCCAGAGTAATTGAAATGTAGGGGACTTACCACTTATAGACGGAGGGAGAGAAGGAGAGGATTGAGTAGCTGCAGGGAGTAGCTAGAACACTGAACTGATGAGGCAATCACCCAGAGGATAATCACACACATCAATGGAGAGTGGTCAAATGATGAAATGCCATGTGGAAAGCCTTCCAATTTGTAGGGAAGGACTAGATGGGTTGCAGGGAGGCAGGAGGAGAGAAGATTTATCGAGTGTTTTATGAAATCGGAAGAGAGAGAGTGAGATATAAATGGGTTTCTCAAAAATTCTCAAACATTCAGACGAGTCGAGTCGTCCGCACCGTCTAAAAGTCGATTTACGACAAGAAAAGGCATCCTAATGCCTTTGTCTGTACCATCCGCAGGTGTCTTTCGGACGAGAAATATCATCCGCACATAGCATCCGCAATCATCCAAATTGTCCCAGATTTGTACAGATTCATTGCGGACGCGAGTCTCTTCATCTGCTTCTTCCGCAAGTCGTCCGAATTGTCCCAGATTTGTAAAGATTCAATGCAGACGTGAACCATCCTCGTCCGCGTCGTCCGCATAGGCGTCCGAAACTCACCAGTGCATATTTTTCCTAAGTTTTCCATACTTAGATTATTTTTCCAAATATTTCCCCCAATCAATTTTCTTATCAAATAATCTCACTTATCCCTAATTAATTTGGTTATAACAATTGGGGTATTACAGAAAGACCTTCCCCTTTTTTGACAAAATCGGGGTCCTTTAACACATGGTAATACTCCTCCAACGGCTCCTCCGTGGAGCATCCAATGAGCTCACTCAACTGTCCTAGAGTTTTCCTAATTTGTTTTCCAAACAGAAAAGTCCTCAACTCTCTGTCATTGGATATGTCCAACTCCAAATTCACATAAAACAGTTTGACAGCTCTCTCACAGAAATAACCTCCCATTGTGCACAGTTTATCCAACCCAATTCGTTCAAACATCGCCTTCAATCCAAAATCAGCAAATGAATTGAAATCTACCTTTCTAGATATGATTATTGCACGGGGTAAAATGTCATTATCGTACCATTCATTGGCAGAGGCTGAGCTGAACAACCCGGGTTCTGCAGACATCACTAGACCCGTTGTCTCGGTGGGAGCCACCACCTTACGCTTCTTCCACGCTTAACTAGTCTTCGGCACCATTTTCATATTCAAAACTTGGGAGTTAATCGGCAGTTCAGGAATTCGTCAGGGGAATTCGTCGAGGTAAAACTCTCTCGTGATTTGTAGTACAAGGCAATATCTAGGGCAAGGACGCCCTTCGCGATTATAGCAGCTTTTCGTAGTCCGTCAAGAAGAAAACGCTATCATTTCGAGCGGGACGGACGTTCGTCGTATTAATACGGACGTCCGTCATGGTCTAAATGGTGGCGTTTAAAGACAGATTTGAAAGATATCCTGAGCGGAACGGACGTCCCTTCTATTAAGACGAACGTCCGTCATGGCCTAGACGATGCAGTCTAAAGGCTGGAGGCGTACATTTAGGGTAGAACGACGTAGTATTGGACGACTAACGTCCGTTACATGCCGAGGGACGTCCGTCTTAATTGGGGGAATTCGGGCGTTTTAAGATCACGTGTGCCCCGCACGTGACCTAGTTAATTTGGAGTCAATCCTGGCCATCGATCCAGAAGATGGACTTCTGTCTCTCGATCCTACGGCCAAGGATCGTCGTCTGTCTTTGCCTCTGGAAGACGCCAGATTCAATACTGGCCGTCGATCCAGAAGATGGACTTCCGTCTCTCGATCCTACGGCCAAGGATCGTCGTCCGTCTTCACCTCTAGAAGACGCCAGATTCAATCCTGGCTATCGATCCAGAAGATGGACGTCCCTCGATCGATCCAACGGCCACCACATGTCGTCCGTCTGTCGCCTCTGGACAATTCTAGCTTTGTCTCTGCCCTCGCCTGCCATCGTCCATCTTCTTCGAACAATAGGGAAGGACGAAGCATGATGTCCTTCTTCTCCGTTTGACGTCGCTTGACAGAGTAGAAACCGAGGCATAAACCTCAATGGTCCTAGATGGAAATAGTGACTGCGAGGTCGTCGGCGAGATTTTCCTATAGTTCAGGGTTTTATTCGTTAAAAAATAATCTTCAGAGTTTGACTTGTCATTGACCAAGAACTATAGGGTCTGCAGTGTTATTTTCCCTAAGTTTAAAGAAACGATTGAATTGTCCAAAGGGCCTGCGTCTCTATTCTTTAATTTTGGAAATTTTTAATTTTCATAATATTAATAAGCATTTCAATTTTGAGTTTGAAAAATCTCATTTCATTGGGCTAATAACTCGAGCTAAGCTGATTGATTTAGTTCCAACCTAGTAAACTCCTAATTAAACTAGATGATTGATTTAGTTCCAACCTAGTAAACTCCTAATTAAACTAGAGGAATGAATTAAACAAGCCGAATCGTGTTCGAGCTTTCAAACTTAGCTCTATTTATTTAAGTTAATCGATTCCAAAGAGATAAATTATTATTCTCATATTTAGACTTATTCCTATAAATTATTTCTCGTGTGGACTGTCACTGGTGGGAAAATAATTAGACAACAGATATACCATGTTGTTAGAACTGCTATACTTGATCATTCTCAAAAGTCTGAGAAACAAGAAAACCTCTCTAAGAACCGGGCAAGACCTAGAGAGAGAAATCAAAGGATCGACAATGGATCGTCGTTTTAAAGAATTGAGGAGAATCATTGGTTATGGAGCAAAAATACAAAATTGGAAAAATGACAAACCAACCATCATTCTTTACTGTTTGTGACAAACCAACCATTATCCTTTTTTGTTAACATATTAACCATTGAACTATGAAAAAATGTCAAATCCAACATCGCTGTCACGTTTGTCGTTAAATGTGATGATGTGGCGCTGCGGCAGTTCGTAGATAAAGTGCCTCAGCTCCATAGGTTTTAAAAACTAAGTGAACAATTGTGATGAACCGTGGCGGTTCATCTAGGAACCCCAGCGGTGTGTCAATACACCGCGGAGGCTTCATACCAAACTGTAGCGGTGTATTGACACACCGCTGCAACGTCATCCTAAACCACAGAGGTGTCTTGACACACCGCTGTGGCGTCATCCTAAACCGCAGCGGTTTGTCGTGCTTCGGTCTTTGATCCTCTGTCATTATACATAATACTCGATCGAGGGTTCTGACATTTTCACCGCGAACAAACAATGAAAACTTCGGCTCGGCGAACAACAAGCTCAAACCTTCGATACCAATGTATTTCCGAGCAAAGAAAATGGCGCTCAAGCAAAAGGGTGGTCCGTCGCAATCGATACCAAAGGCAGAAACTACAGACTCTACCGGTCCAGCAACGGTGCAAGAAGGAGCACCCGCTGCTATCCTTTTTGTCCAAACCACAGTGGTGCAAGCTGTCTAAAACGCGGCGGTGCAACACAGAGAAATCGCGGAGGCTGGAGAAACCGTTGCACAATCTCAATTTCAACCTCAACCCGAGCCTGAACAACGACTAGCCGAAGGCTCAGTGGTCCAGTTGCAACCCGTTACAACGAGTTTCTAGTCAAAACTATTTAGGACAATGTACGCCAAAGAACGGTATGAAGATGATATAAAACATCATTCAATTATTGTTTATAAAATAATAGAGTTGGAGTCCTTGGCTGGAATGAGAATTCAACAATTGGTTGAGGTTGTTGGATTAGGCGATTTGTACCGGATGGAGGGTAGTTACTACGAGAGGATTGTCAGACTCTTTTACTCAAATTTGGAACTGTCCACCTAGCCAATAGAGGTGCAAACATATATGTTTGGACCGGAGTTGAGGTTGACTCCCAACGATTTGAATATAATGTTTGAATGTGTACTGGAGGGGCTAAGCAATCAATATTATCACGTATCTCGGGATCCACCTTTCATCAGCCGAGGAGAATGGCTAGCGGTGCTTAGGTTGTTGCACTAGGATCCCGAGATTGCTAAGTACAAGAAGCCAAAGGGCAGGGAGCTGAATGCCATAGCCCGAGTGATCCACCTCATCACGACGTACATAATTTTACCTCGGGATGGACATCGAGACCATGTTAGCTGCATGGATCTCTATTTGCTGGAGAAGGTGTTCACCAAGAAAAATGTGGACATCGGATATGTCATCCTGAGTCACATGCATGAGGTGCTCAACAACCTGGCCAAGAATCTGCCGTTCAATTGGCTCATCCAGAAGATTGTTGAGCAGTATGGGGTACCATCTCAGAGGATGAGCTGAGAATTAAAGAGACAGCCACTGACATGTACAACAAAGTGAAAGTGGACCAAATGGGGGTCAGCAAAGTAGAAGGGGAATGGGTACGCAAGACCACGAAGCAGCCAGCAAGTCTCTTCATCTGCTTCTTCCGCAAGTCGTCCGAATTGTCCCAGATTTGTAAAGATTCAATGCAGACGTGAACCATCCT
>JAJTVF010006942.1:0-10555 GCA_022433065.1 Begonia loranthoides
AAAGAGAGAGAGTGAGCATTACCAGTGAGAGATAGAGTATTACCTCATAGAGAGAGAGAGTGTATTTCCTAAGAGAGAGAGAGAGATTATTACTTGTGAGAGACAGAGAGAGTATTACCTAATAGAGAAAAAGAGCGTATTGCTTGAGAGAGATAAAGAAAGAGGGAGACAGATAGAGTATTACCATTGAGAGAGAGAGAGTATTACCTGTTAGAGAGAGAGACAGAGAGTATTGCCAAAGAGAAAAAGAGAAACTATTACTTGAGAGAGAGACTACCTGTAAGAGAGAGAGAGCATTACCTGTGAGAGACAGAAAGAGAAAGGGAAAAAGAGAGTATTACCTCATAGAAAGAGATAGAGAGAGAGAGAGTATTACCTTTGTGAGAGAGAGAGAGTATTACCTGTGAGAGAGAGAGAGACAGAGAGTATTACCTAAAAGAAAGAGAAAGAGAGAGAGATTATTACCTGAAACAGAGAGAGACTATTACTTTAGAGAGAGAAAGAATATTACCTGTGTGAGAGAGAGTATTACTTGAGAGTGAGAGACACAACATTACCAGTGATAGAGATAGCTAGAGAGCAGTATTACCTGTGAGAGAGAGAGAGTGTTACCCGACAGAGTGGGAGTATTACCTAAGAGAGAGATAGAATATTACCAATGAGAGAAAGAAAGTATTACCTCTAAAGGAGAGAGACTGTATTACTTGTGAGAGAGTGAGAGACAGTATTACCTGTGAAAAGAGAGAGAGAGATAGAGTATTACCTATGAGAGAGAAAGAGTATTACCTGAGAGAGAGAGAGCACTACCTGAGAGAGAAAGAGAGCATTAAATGACACAGAGAGAGAATTACCTGAGAGAGAGAGTATTACATGTAAAAGAGAAAGAGAGAGTATTACCATTGAGAAAGAGTATTACCTGTTAGAGAGAGAGACAAAGAGTATTGCCAAAGAGAAAAAGAGAAACTATTACCTGAGAGAGAGAAAGAGAGACTATTACTTGAGAGAGAAAGTATTACCTGTGAGAGAGAGAGAGAGTATTACCTGAGAGTGAGAGACACAATATTACCTGTGAGAGAGATAGAGAGAGAGACAGTATTACCCGTGAGAGAGAGAGTATTACCTAAAAAAGAGAGTAATAGAGTATCACCTAAGAGACAGAGAGTCAGAGAGAGAGAGTTAGAGTATTACCTGAGAGAGAGAAAGAGCGTATTACCTGAGAGACAGAGAAAGTATTAACTGACTGAGAGTGAGAGAGAGTATTACTTGAGAGAGAGAGATAATATTACATGAGAGAGACAATCTTACTTGAGAGAGAGAGACAGAAAGAGAGAGAGTGAGTATTAATTGAGAGAGAGAGAGTACGACCTAACAGAGAGAGATAAGAGAGAGATATAGTATTGAGAGAGAGAGACAGAGAGTATTGAGAGAAAGAGAGAGAGAGAGAGAGAGTATTGAGAGAGAATGAGAGAGACAGAGAGTATTGAGAGAGAAAGAGAGAGAGAGAGTGTTGAGAGAGAATGAGAAAGAGAGAGAGTATTACCTAAGAGAGAAAGTATTGAGAGAGAGAGAGTGTGTGTGTATTAACTAAAAGAGAGAGTAGAGAAAGAGTAGTGAGAGAGAGAAAGAGGGTATTGAGATGGAGAGTGAGAGTATTGAGAGAGAAAGAGAGTATTACCTGTAAAAGAGAGATAGAGTATTACCTAAGAGAGAGAGAGAGTATTGACGGAAAGAGAGAGTATTACTTGAGAGAGAGAGAGTGTGTGTATTTCTTAACAGAGAGAGAGAGAGAGTAGTGAGAGAGAGAGTATTGAGAGAGAGAGAGAGACAGTATTGAGAGAGAGAGAGAGTATTGAGATAGAGAGATATAGTATTACATGAGAGAGAGAGAGTATTGAGAGAGAGAGACAGAGCATTGAGAGAGAGAGTATTACTTGAGAGAGAGAGATAGTATTACATGAGAAAGACAGTCTTACCTGAGAGAGAGAGACAGAAAGAGAGTGAGAGTATTAACTGAGAGAGAGAGAGAGTACGACCTAAGAGAGAGAGAGATAGAGAGAGAGATATAGTATTGAGAGAGAGAGAGACAGAGAGTATTGAGAGAGAGAAAGAGACAGAGAGTATTGAGAGAGAATGAGAGAGACAGAGAGTATTGAGAGAGAAAGAGAGAAAGAGTGTTGAGAGAGAATGAGAAAGAGAGTATTACCTTAGAGAGAGAGAGAGTGTGTATTAACTAAGAGAGAGAGAGAGAGAAAGAGTAGTGAGAGAGAGAGAGAGGGTATTGAGATGGAGAGAGAGAGAGTATTGAGAGAGAAAGAGAGTATTACCTGTAAGAGAGGGAGAAAGTATTACCTAAGAGAGAGAAAAAGAGAGAGAGAGAGAGTATTGACGGAAAGAGAGAGTATTACTTGAGAGAGAGAGTATTGATAGAGAGAGAGTATTGAGAGAGAGAGTGTGTATTACCTAAGAGAGAGAGAGAGAAAGAGAGAGAGAGTACTGAGAGAGAGAGAGTACTGAGAGAGAGAGAGACACAGTATTGAGAAAGAGAGAGAGAGAGTATTGAGATGGAGAGATATAGTATTACACGAGAGAGAGAGAGTATTGAGAGAGAGAGACAGAGTATTGAGAGAGAAAGAGAGTATTATCTGGGAGTGTTAGTGTGATTGGTGTGTCAAAACCTATTATACTTGATCAATTCAATACGAAATACAGTGACACATTGTTCAAGAGTACCTGGTTCTATCATATGGTAGTCCAAACACAATTGTTTTTTTTTAGAGGAGGAAAACATAGAATAATTTTAACAAACAAATACTACAAGTTTTAGTTAACATACATCTCTATAATAGTGATGAATGAATCTGAGAGCAGAACATGTCTAACTAAGGCAGCATCAACAATCAAGGTCAACCTGACAGCCAAGTCTTCTCTTGAGAGTGTTTCGACCTAAACTATTTTGAGACAATAATTTTAACCAATTTAATTTCCAAAAGAATATTGTAAGAAATAGACTGCATTCCCATCTATTTTAAAGAAGTGAGATATTGATATTTTCAAACAACCTAAGAAACAACGAAGTCAACAAAATGGGCAATGCTAGGTTCATGAGGGCCATCACGAATTCCTATTAGCACATACCGTTTCAACAAAAATGCTAGAGTCCAGGCAACACTGCACAGACAATAAATATAACTTCCAAATCATCATCTCTTCTTTTGTGCACATTCTCATCAGAAATTAAAAATTACCATGACAATAATAAGCAAAGTAAACTTGTACCAAATAATAAGGGTGGAAATCAATTCGGTTCGAATCGGGTAACCGAATCGAACCGAGTATTTTTAGTTAGTTCGGTTTGAATTTGATAATGGCAACATTTTGTGTTAAAACCAAACCAAACCAAACCGAACTGAACGGTTCAGTTTGATTGTCGGTTTGAAGTGGAATGAACCGAGAAAATCGAATCAGAACCAACCGAACAGACCATATTAAAAAAAAATTTAAAAACCAAAGTTGTGCAGAGTGTGCACTATCCAGTGTGCCCTACACAGACTAGTTCGTTTTCGTTTCAGTCGAAAATCGAAATCACAGTGACTTCATATAGCAATTAATTAAGAATAATGAAACTAGAAAATGGCTAGCTTTAGACACTTGCCTTTCTTCAAGCCTGAAGGCTTCGCAAGCAACAGAGCATTAACAAAAACACCAATATTTTTCTGTGAAGAATCCACAGTGTAATTCGCCTGCAGATAACATTAACAACAATACAGACGGATTGAAGTTTATGAAAGTTGCATTGCATTCATCAAATACATCTTAACTTTAATGCCTTAATACGTTTTTTAATAAACAACATGATAAACACAAAATAGTATAATATGTTTTCAATTGTTACTTGCAATTTCCTACTTAGATGATAAACAACATGATAAACAACATGATAAGTACTTTTAAAATAAAGTAAATTTTAAACACAACAAATTTAAAATTATAAGCTAGCAATATACACAAAATAGAAGGTAGGAAGTATGTAGCTTAAAAGAGAGACTAGTGCATTTAAGGTATTATAAACTCGCATAAAAAAATAAAACTTTTCCAATGGAAAAAAAAAACAATTATAATCTGAATAAGGAAACCGGACAAGTATGAAATGAAATATGCATCAATATAAAAAGTATTTAGATATTACCTATGCAGAGCCCGCACTTTCTGTACATCATCAGGATGGCCATCTGTAGGAGTGAGGATTGTCTGGTCACTTTCCATAATTCCTTGGCAGGTAAGTAAAACTGCATGTCCCAATCCCAACTCGTCTTTGATTCTCTCCATAATTTTTTCTCCAAATCATTATCCTCTTTCTAAGAAATGGCACATTAACAAACCAACACACAAGATAAAACACCAAAAAAATAAGTCATAAAACCATATAATATCCAACATCGGGAAAATTGAAGAAGGATGCATTCGGTTGAGTGTATAAGAAAATGATAAATTTACCAATATGCCAAGACTTACCGTGGATAATCTCTCACAATTAACTGCACGCTGGGTATGCTTGCATAAGCATAGCTTATGGAACCAAGATTGTGAGTGTGCAAAAACCAAGGCTTTCATATGACAACTCTGAGAACAGTACGACGTCGTTTAACAATGAGATCACAAATTTTTTTCAATTAAAATCAAATTAAGTAACATCAGCGTAGATCTGTCTCAAGAAGATACTAAATAATTAAAATATAGCATCGATCAGTGGGAAGAGACCTAACCACAAGCAAACAACAAAATGGAGAAATCGAAAACAAAGAACCAACTTATGATGGAAAAAATCCAGGGAAAAATCAACAGAACGAAGAAAACGACTGTATCGTTTTTATTTCGTTCTTACAAAATTTTACAAAATTTCTATTCAAATTATGGAAATTTTAAGTAAAAAAGGAAAAAGAATGCAAACTGATATAAGTGAAAAAAATAGCTTGAAGAATAGTTAATTTTTACTCATAAATTCAGTTTACCAAACTGGAAATTATATTGTAAATATATACAAACGTACCTAGCATAAATTATTTAGATATGGTTTTTGATAATTACCTGTGTTAGTAAACTTGAAGACAAACGATGTGTCAATCGCTCTTGCATAATCTACCTTGAGTGTTCTGGGCAAGAATATATAAGTAAACCAACAACCAAAGAAAATTGAATGTTTCAAACAAGACAACAAGAGTTAGCACTCAATTATTAAAGGACATGTGTATGTTCAGCGCCTTAAGTACCTTGCAGGTCATTGTTCATACTATGACCTACCAAATAGTCCTCTTCTCCAAGAGCTAAAATATTTCTAAATTTGGTACAATTTTTTTATTTTTTTTGGATAAGTAGAGCGTCTTCCATGCAATACAAGGTCAAAAGTTTGTTTAATTAACAAAATTTTTAGATGAAAGAAATTATACCTGTACATTAACAAATGAACAAGTAACGTTATCCAAAACTCCCGAGGTAATTTCAGTAATCTCACTTCTGTAACCTACAACCGCTCTGCAAAGCTTGACATATTCATCAATTTTTAACTGAAATTAAACTAGTAAAAAGAAATGACATTCAAAAGTACAGAGATAATTGTATTTATAATGATTTCTCATGAATTCTAAGATTGTACTTATAAATCTTGATCAACCACATGCTTTCACTAAAGCATCAATACAATCTTCACATAGAACCATCTCACAATCAACTAAGACCATTGAATTTGATCTTAGTGCTTTGGACTTGTTACTGAGCTTTGTAACAACTCATCCTTACACAACAAATTCCACTAATTTTCTGCAAAGGAACATAATGCTTGAAAGACAACATATATAATTGCAACATATTTTCAAGAACTAAAACATAATCCTTGAATATCGTATGAATAAGAATCAATTTTTATAAAAACAAGAAAAGAAAACACTCTTATAAGGAACTAACCACAAACTTTATAATTTGTTGTCAAAGAATGTGAAAGCTTGAACAAAGACAGACTGTATTTTTTAAATGCAATACTTTTTGAAAACTTGAAAATGAATTTTAAAAATATGACATGACACTAATAGAGACACCTTAAGGATCTTAAAAGAATTTGTATCACTCTCAAAATTCAGACATAAGAAAATTAAATAACAAGAAAATATTTTTTAAAGAGATCAAACTGGCAAATACAAAAAAATAAAACCACAAAATACAAATGCAATCACACGACTTCATTAAATACGAAATGAAAAGTGAACAGAAGTTGCAACAGCTGACCTTTTCATAGGATGAGAAAGAGTAATTAGATGCGTATTGGGAGTGTTTCAATGTTAAACAGACCAGCATCTGCACAATGGTGATAATAATTTAACATGACTTACAATAAATAAACATATAAATTTAAAGAGCACCACAATTTTAAAAAGGATATAGTATCTAAACTGAAAAATAAAAAAGAAACAATGATACAGTTGATCATTGAACAATGAACGTATACAAATCAATCACGCATATTCAAAATGGAGAGATGGTCAATATGGGCAGCTTAGATTTTGTAAGCAAATGCAAATGACATATAAATTACTCCATCATAAATTTGTGTATAAGGACATAAATCTCATTTAAAAATTAATGTCAATTAAACTTATATAGGTGGTTCATTATAAGGAGATCTCTTAAGAAACTTAGCGACCAAATTGCGTTGCGTGTGGCACTAAATCACCTTGTTGAAAAATTGAGAACATATAGACAATCAATCTCATTTGAATATAAAAATAAAAATGAAATAAGACTCATTGCTAATAGGAAACAACCCTTATTCTATTACCTTCAAATCATCTTTCTTCGTAAATGTCTTGAGAAAAGCGAGAATAACATCATTGAACCTCCTACTGGGATCACTCAAGCTAGCACCTAATTTTTTTATCATGAGAGTTAAGAAATTCCTTTCAATCTCCTTTATCGCATCTCATACCTCATTTTTGAGAGAGCTTGACAATTTCAACAAGAACCTGCCTCGAAAAAAGATAAAAAATCAGTCAGATCCATTTAAACAAACAAAGAAGATGCAATTGAAACAGGAGTAATTGGTAAAGTTAAGCGAGAGTGAGTTAGTAGTAGATTGAAGATAAGAGCATACCTTCTTCTCTACCATGCCAATTTTCTCGTCCATGATGAACTTGGAGATTGAGTCTGAACCTGAGGACGAACAATTTTCAATGTTTTATGTTTTAAGTCAAGAGGAAAATGATATATTTGACTTTTCATATACATGGTGTTAATTTTTAAGATAAAATATATTTTTCCAGCATGTTTAGAGTTGATTTAAATCTCTATCCCTTTAAATAGTTATTCTCCTAAATAGTTATTCATATACATATATTATTGTCATTAAATAGTTATTCTGACTCTATGAATCGTGTAAAATGTCAAGTTGTTTAACATGTTTTGTTAGTAAAAGGACATTCAAAGTAATTTCTCTCCCATTGAAATGCAAAAATCTCAATGTAATCCTCAATTATTTTTTAATTCACTTAAAAACTAATATTTTTAACTAATTAAAACTATAATCATAAAACCCCGCGACAATAATAGTTTTAATTAATTAGTCAATAACATGCAAAAGACTTTAACTAATTACACCTACTGTCACAATAATCAATAGTTTAAAAGTTTAATGATCACTACCTCAAACTTTTATTGTTAACAAATATTAAATTTTGCGACCTATTAATTACATCTAAACCTCAAATGTTAAATAAACTAGATTATCTAAGCAAAAGTAAATGCTCAATTATAACATATTTAAATAACTAGCAAACCTATGACCAATGAATTTCAATAAAGATTACTTGCTCCTCCATGTGATCTCCTTATTTCATTTGTTTGTATGCTCGTACGCAACTGAATGATTACAATCTAACTTCACATGATACAGGGTTAGCTAATAAAAAATTGTACTTTGATAGCCTAAAATCTATTATGGATCATTTGCAAAGTGATTGTTATTTTTGGAAAGAAATTTAATGCATTTTCAAGTTAATGGAAACTGTAAAGCCTTGTGAAACTAAAATCTCCCCTGTACCAATTAGTGGAACTTCAACATTTAATAAAACCGAAATATTTTTTCAACCAAATATGAAATAATCAACTTTTCTTCTTTTTAGTAACCTATGTATATTACAAGTAAAATTTAATGAAGAATAATTGATGCAGAATATAAATTACCAATTATCACCACAATATAAATGATCTATGTGAAACAACACAAAAATCACCTATACCATTTTAACTCCAAAAACTGCCAACAAATTTACCAATCAACAAATCATATCTACTTATGAAAATCACTAACCACCTAGGTCTAACAAACTAGATATCTGTCGAGTTAAAAAAAAAAGTAAATTGAACACAAAAAGTCTTTTTGTTTAAACTTTTACCAATTTTATCAACAAATTATACCAAATAAAAAATTAATTAAATTTCATCAAATTAATTCCATCAAATAAGATAAAAACAGTAAGAAATAACCACAATAATAATCCTAAAGACCAATAGCCAGATTAAAGTTCATCAACAAAGTATTTAAAATTATGTTATTAATTAGTTAGGGCTAATGATAATTATGTTTAGTTTGGAAGAGAAAATAGTATTTAACATTTTTAGACAAAAAGAGTACAAGTGCTTAGGCACAATTTGGAAGATAGGTGGAGAGCTTGTTATTCATCTTCTAGTTCATTGTTTTTGCATTTCTTTGTGATAATTAACAATTAATGTTTTTCTTTTCATCATCTAGTCATTGAAGACGTCAAAATTGAGTTAAAAAGTCTTCACATTGCAATATTTTGCAGTGGTTATGGAGAAGCCTCTAATCATGAGAACAAAGTTCACTTGTTCTTGTGTTTGGTGGTTTGTTCTTCCATTTTGTCTTGACAGGTTAACAATTTTGGTGTTATTTGTTTGATCGTTAGATGTCTAGTGGATTAGTTCTAGACTGAGAGAGGTTTTAGTGGATTAGATGATACATTGATTGGATTGGTGAATAATGGTGCATATTTTTGTTGATGTTCGTATTTATTGGTGTTTTTGTGTTGAATACCATGGCTTTTACTTCTGTCTAGAAATCTGTTGGCATATAAGGAGAATCTTTTGCTTCAGATGCTAGTAACAGAAAGATGATTAAGAAATTTATATGTTTCTCAAATAATTCAACCTAAGAAAATAATGACACGATGAACCAAAACTTGAAGAAAAATGAGGATAGTCTAATTTAGAATATGGAAAAATAAGAATAGTACGACCTAGATTACGAAACCAGCCAAGAAAGAAGGGGAAATGTCAACTACATATCAAAGAACAGTTTTAATCTTCAAATACAGTAAAATAGGAAGCAAAAAATGGTGAAAATTTTACCTGGAGTTCGAAGAGATGAGCGACGACTAAAAATAAAAAAACGATTGCTAGGGCAAGGCCGCAGGGGAAGAATCGGCGACTGTCGAGTGTCGACTTGACTGGAGGAGACCAAGTCGCCGAGGGTAGGGCGACGACAGAGGAGCGAAGGGAAGCGAGGCCGAGGGCAGTGCAAGGGCAAGGCCGCCGAGGGTAGGGCGACGACAGAGGAGCGCGAAGGGAAGCGAGGCCGAGGGCAGTGCAAGGGCAAGGCCGCAGGGGAAGAATCAGACTGTCAAGTGTCGACTTGACTGGAGGAGACCAAGTCGCCGACGGAGGGAGACGGCAGAGGAGCGCAGGGAAGCGAGGCCAACGGCAGGGGAGACTACAACTTTTGAAAATGGGAATTTTCCCATGAATAAAGGAACGTTGGAACTTTTCAAATTGCAAATCTGCCCTTGACTCATCCTCCATAAACAAACATTTTTACCCTTCATAGGTGGCAGGAGCCACGCAACATACTACTAATTCACATTTCATTTTTAGTATATCCAATTCAAAATATATCGTAGAAAATCAAATTTATTGCTTTGGGCCTAATAATGTCTTTTTTTTTTTGAATTGTCAAACATGATGAACAAATAATTATTACATGTAATGAAAAATCTTGCATTATATTTAAATTTATTGCCGAAAGTTCTTCATTGATTGTATGATTATCCCAAACTCTTCATATATACTGACTTTTGCTTTAAATAAACAAAAAGTTGGCTAATAAAAAAATAACTCTAAATATTACTCACAGTCAAACACAATTTTGAAAACCTAAACAGTGGAGAACCTACCTTAAAAAACTTGGAGAAATGATTACCCGAGAGCTAAGAGAGGAAACCCCTTCGTCTATGGGGTTCTCGGGTGATTAGTGTTTCAACCTAAACTCTAGTACTTATCATCTAATAACCAAAGAACTTCAAGGGAGAAAATCTCCTAAAATCGTATCTAAATATTATATTTTTCTAAACAATCTAAAATACTCAAATAAGGGTTAAAATAGTAATTAACGTTTACAAAACATGTTTGCCGTTAAACCCTTACAAAATAGCTGCCTCTTTCTTCACTTGATGTCATGCTACTAATCGGGTCGCGTTTCCTTTGGATACACCGCAGG
>JAJTVF010006947.1:0-12417 GCA_022433065.1 Begonia loranthoides
GATTTATACTCATACGTATTTATGGTTTAAGTAACGATTATAAGAGAAAATTTGACGGTTTGGTTTTGAAGAAGACTCTGATTTCCATTAATGACGTTTTAAGTCATTGTTTTTAGAAAGTTTTAAATTTATCGCATTTTAAAAAGGAAAGGAAAAACCGGGTCGTCACAGTTGGTATCAGAGCAAAAAGTTTTAAAAACGATTTTGTACGCTGCTTTGCTATTGTTTTTTTAAAAAACTAAGTCTATGGTTTAGTTGTTTTCAAACCATTTGAATTGTGTCTCAAAACGATTTTTGTAAAAGTTAAATTGATAACGTAGCTTGACTGCCAACACGAGTCTCGACGTGGAAATCTTTCATCGACTGTAAGTATTTCAATTTTATTATTGTACCTTATTTTGATCGCTTTAACTTCTTCATTTAGTTAAGATTATTTTGTAACGTAAAAGAGTTTAGAGAAGAGAATGAGTTGTAAATGATGGTATGTAATAGAGATTAGAAGATATTGGAACTGTTAGGAAATAGTAGAAGGGACGTGGATTAGATAAACGGGATAATAAGTAGAAGGGACATAGAGTCAGATAGTTAAGCGGAGTTAGATAGCTAAACGAAGTCAGATAGAAAAGGAGAACACTTATGTAGAATTATGCACAACTAATGACACAAATGACGAACGCATCACGAGCAACAAGAGAAGATTAAGGAATGATAAAAAGCGAACAGAAGCAAAGCTCTTAATAAAAATTTCTGTGGTCCGGTATCTTAGCCCGGCACAGGAACAAGAAAAGAAAAGTAAAGAAAATAAAATGAAAGTAAGTTAAAGTAAAGATAACGGCAACGATACGATCACTAGCGAGCTTTTGGATTATGCCATCGTCGCTAGCGAGCACATAAATTGAAATGGAAACGGGAACAGAAACAAAAACTTTGGAAACGGAAACGGATACGGAAACGGTATGAGCACAGAAACCGAAACGGAAACAGAAACTGAAACTGAAACGGGAACGGAAACAGAGACGGAAACGGAAACAGAAACGGAAACGAGTTTCTAGAAATAGATACGGATACAGATACGGATACGGATACGGATACAGATACAGATACAGATACGGATACAGAAACAGATACGGATACAGATACGGAAATGCGTACGATCACGGATACCGAAACAGATACCGAGGCAGAAACAGAAACGGGAACATAACCTGAAACAGAAACGGGAAACGGAGACGGAAACAGAAACGAAGTTTCCAGAGTGATTTCTGGAAATGGATACGGGAACGGGAACGGAAACAGGAACGGGAACTGGTCACACACGGACTGGGAAGCACAATCGGGTTAGAAACCTAAGAGGGGTAAAGGGGTAATAGAGTAGCGCAGCAGAAACGTGGAAGAGTGAGTTCGGAAGTTGGATCGACTTTAGTGTTAGACGTTGTCAAGCCTTTGATTAAGAAAAGTAATGTAAGAGAATGATAAAATAACCAAAAGTTTCTAATGGACCCTAAGTATTAAGAAATTTAATAACGAAGATTATGATTAATTTAAGGAAATAATTGTAATCCCATGGACTTAGTATGAAGAGCGAAGATTATATCTTGATGCGCTTAGGCAAAGGGGTAAGAAGAAGATCTCCTATGTTAGGAATTGAACCGCAAGTATGGGTGTATGAGTTTAGTGTTAATGTTAACTGAACGCTTACTGCCAATCAATTGTCGAGTGCTAGTAGTTAATAGTTAGTTTAGTTTCCTTGAATGACTCCCTGTTGTATTTCCTTCGATGTTAGCTTGTGATTGGTGATAGGTAGACTTTGTTATTCTGTGATGTTTTCTGCGTTATAGATTGTTAGTGTTATGATTGTAGATGTTATTGACTGATAAATGAATGTGGTGAAATGTAGAATAGTTGTGATGAAATAGAAAATGATAAGCCAGAAAATGAGTGAGCCCTAAGGAATGGATTCCTTTTTGTTAGTCTGTGGTGCACCTTTTGTTAGACTGTGTGTGATAAGAATGTAGTTTAAATTAGGATGTTTATGTTAGTTGTTAGTATGATTGATACTCTGTGTATTTGTGTAGTGACTCCCGGTTATATGAATTGCTTAGTTGATTGGTCAGCATGTTAACGGTTTAGCTTGTAATGAACTAGTATAATTTAGTTATTTAGAAATTGTTAAGCGTATTAATTGGTTAGCTGGTAAATCAATATCTAAACCTCAAGCATGTCAACCTTAAGTAATAGGCATGTTAGCTAAATATGATTTGTAAGTGAGCATGATAATTAGTTAGGATATTCATTTAGCAGGATAAATGTAGTTAACTGTTAGACATGATTAGTTGATTGTAAAATCAATTAGTAAAGCATGTGGGATAAATTTAAACGAATTAAATGTGAGCATGCAAGTAATTAGTGAACGAATGGTTAAGGAAACATTTATTTCGTATTTATCACTAGGAAACATGTCACTTAGAAAGGGAAATGTTACATCTTCGAATGTTCGGTAACGTTAATAAGTAGAAAAGTCATTTCGGATGTAGGATTTTGCTATGCTAAGATTGATGTTTTGTAAACGTTTATGTCAAATACTACTTTGGTTAAGGTTCCTTAAGTTGAATCATGAGCTTTTGGTCGGGGAAGCTTAGACATTTGGTTAGAAAATGTCCAATGTTAGGAAGAGAACCAACAAAAGTTGTAGCAATGTGACTTTGATCTCTAGGGATGTATGTAAAAAAATGCGTTATATGATCAGTCGAGTGGACGATATGATGCGTAGTGTCTATTGGGTGTGTTTGTTACATTGCCTTTTGGAATATGAATTGGTATTCAGAACTGTTAATAATGTAATACAAGAGTCATTTATGCATATTTTATTTGGACATGAGTGCAATTTTATGTTGGAATTGAGAGAAATTGGACATTTGGTTAAGAACTGCCCAATGTTGGGAAGGAAACCAACATGAAGTTGTATGCGATGTTGGTAATTTAGTGATCAAAAACATTAAGGAATGAGTTATCTTGGCCATGTGGAGGCCCTACACCCAAGTATAAGTGTGTTTGATTTTGTAATTTTAATTCTTTTAATGTGCTGGGGTTAATTGACTGTTGCATGTGATTGATGCTGAAAAGTGAGGGAAAAGTGATAATTTACTTGTAGGAATCTAGGAGAAGATTATTTAAATGGATGTGAAGTATGAATGAATGTTAAAGAGATTTCGACTGAAAGGATGTTGTCGTATCATTAGAAGAAGTGTGTTTAGTTAAGTTTCTATTATTAACGTTTGTAGAATTGTTTTGCTAGTTAAGTGTTGCTTTGTTATTAGTATACTGTAAATGATAAATTACTCAAACGAGTGATTGAAATAGAAACTTAAGTAAATCAGGGATTAGCAAGGTCTATAAATGAAAATAAAGTACTAAGTAGTTTTCATTATATTCTTAAGTTGACTGATAAATAACTTGGAAAAGCATGGTTTTAAATGTAATTCGTAAAATAGCTCTCGTATATGATTTTAGAAGTATGTTCGTTACCTGTTTTATTCAGAATAGCATACGTAGATAGTTTGAGATTGTCTTTGATGCTGGTTAGGAATTGTATAAAATGAAGTAGGAATTGTAGGAAAAGAGAATGTGCGATGAGCATGAATGAGAGGTGTTGGGTATGTGATGTGCGAGTAGGTTTAGTAAAGTGGTTGTATTGCAAATGTTACTTTGCAAAGTTGGATTAAGAGAAACAAAATTTTTAAAATAAGATTCTTCTTTAAAGTGACTTAGAAGTTAGTGAGCGTTTGCAATCGATGAGACTCTTCTCTAAGTGAAAATAGTGCAATCATTAGGATAAGTAGGAAAAATATATGATTAGAATGGAATGAATAGAGGTTACTTTACTAATTAGATCTAAGGAATATCTATGATAAGCAAATTTCGAGGACGAAATTTATATAAGGGGGGAGGAATGTAATACCCCGTGTTCCTCCATTTTTTCCTCGTTATTGTAAATTGGATTTATTTTTGGTCATCAATGACATTATTGGAGTTAGTTATGTTTAATTTAGGTGTTGGAATAAGTAGTTATAAAGTAGATTAAGTGTGGAAGTAGTTTTGTTGAGTATTTAGATTGATTGCCGAGTTGAGGACGCAGAGGACGCAGTTCTGCGTCCTCACTTGCCTCGATTGCGGACGCCGCGGACGAGGCGGACGCCATTTCTTGCGTCCGGTTCGCCTCTGGACTATCTTGTTTGATGCGGACGGTTCAAGCGGACGCGGCGGACGAGAGTTTTAGCGTCCGGTTTGCCTCTGGACTATCCTGCTTGATGCGGACGGTTCAAGCGGACGATGCGGACGCCACTTTTAGCGTCCGATTTGCCTCTGTTTTGCCTATGCGGACGCTGAGTGAGGACGATGATTGGCGTCCGCCAGATCGCAGAATCGCGGGATTGAGTGGGTCAACCACTCCATCTCCATGCCATTCCTTATGCATTGACCCTCAATTGTCCCCCTAAGATAGACTCGACCTTAGGCAGCTAATTTAAGGGTTTTAAGTAGCCTAGGGAGGGTTAGGGTATGGGGAAAGGGATGGGTTGAAGACTTTTACCCATTTATTTTAGTAAATTATGCATTTTGCTGGTACCTTGTGATGAAGCCCTCCTCCCACGAAATTGAGGTTCATTTTGGGAGTGTGGAAGCTGCTGGAGAGTGTGTGGGAGTTGGGTGAGCTTTGGTGGAGGAGAAAGTGAAGAGGAAAGGCTTGGAGTCAAGGTTTTGCACAAGATTTGTAGGGGACTTCTACACCTCCGAGTTTCTACAAGAAAACCAAGGTAAGGAATAGGTCTTGGCATTCTAAATGCCCTACACCACAAGTAATGGTCTCATGTTTAGGTCCAAAAGTAGGAAGGAATGTTGGTTATGGTGATTTCCTTTATTGTGTTGACATAGTTGCTAGTTTCCACTTTGTCATTGCTAAAGTTAATGTCAAATGCATGTCTTAGGATTATGGAATTAGCATAGCATAGCATGAAATCTTTGATGGGTTAGCATCCTATTGTACTCGTTTTATGCATGCAACTCCGTTCGGAGTTTGGGACTGGTTAGGATTGGAAAGGCACTTAATTTGCCTAAGATTCTCCATGCTTTTAAGTTTGGTTAATTGAAAATGTAGGATGCACGTATGCTAGATTTACTCAAGTAATTCCGTTTATATATTTCATGCTAGGTTGAGTGCCTTGTTTCATAATGCCTATTAATCGTGTTTTCATCGAATTGCCCTATAAATGTGAATTGTTAGAGTTAAGGATGAAGTTCATGATCTTAGCAACCTTAGGAAATACCACCACTTGGGAGGTATTCATGATGTGAGCTAAATGAATTAATAATGTATGTAAGAGGGAGTTAGAGACCGGGTTAATGGTTCGGAATTTAATCGGTGGACAAAATGAAAGATGTTCCCGCCCATGGGATTTATGTGAAACGAAACGAAATGAAATGAATGATGGTCCACTCTAGGGTATTGGATTCCGAAACTCACCCCCATTTGCCCGCTAGGGTTCCCTAACCTCCCAACTCGATCCTTTTCGAGTAAAAGATGACGATAAGTAAAGATGGTTGGGTTGAAATCCTTCCGATTGCATATGAGTGAGAGGCATTTGATGTGTTATTGTATTGCTTGTTTTTATTCCTTACTAAGCCTGTTTTTGGGCTTACAGTGTCTACTTGTGGTGTAGGTATTCATGATAATATGCTTTATTTAAAAGAGAAGCGGTTGATGAGGAATTTACACGGTCGAGCAACGTGGTTGGCAAAGTTCAAAGCTAAAGGTTAAAGATTTAATGGTAATGAGCAAAAGACTAAAGAGCAATTAGTTTTGCAATTATAAATATAATTTAGTTATTTCTAAAATGGTTTATTTAAGCTTCCGCTACGTTTTCAAGGAAAGTGATTTATACTCATACGTATTTATGGTTTAAGTAACGATTATAAGAGAGAATTTGACGGTTTGGTTTTGAAGAAGACTCTGATTTCCATTAATGACGTTTTAAGTCATTGTTTTTAGAAAGTTTTAAATTTATCGCATTTTAAAAAGGAAAGGAAAAACCGGGTCGTCACATCATGAATGGGTTGAGACCAATCAAATTTCTTGGTCGTCAACTCACTCATTAAACTTCCCACAACAGACTTGTCAGTAATGTCTGATTGAGAGTATGCCTTAATCTTTAACATGAAGTCCTTTGCATCATTTACTTTCGGCATTGATGGCTTAACATTTTCTGCCATCGTCATCCTCATTAAGCCCAAACACAGCCTATTAGACCGCTCCAAAGCCTCATAATAAGACTTGTCAGCTTTCGAAGTGGTCTCAGTAATAGCTGGTGGTCTATCATTAACTAGTGCCAGGTCCAAATCCAATACACTCAATTGAAACTGGATTTGTTCGGACCAGCCAGCATAGTTAAGACCGTTGAACTTAACAGATGAAGTACTAGAAGTAAACAAATTCATAGTAGCTGCAAATAAACAAACATGCTCATATCAATACATTGAATAATCTAACCTAACCAGATCCCAAGCAAAGCATATAAAATTTCATTAAGTTTACCTTTGGGTAATACTTAAAGAAATGTACAATTCATGATATTATAATCTTTAATTGACTTATAAACATATTTAACACAATATGTTTAACATCTTTGGATGTGTAAACATATCAATTAACTATGTAAACATGTCACTTTAATGTTATTAATAATAAACAATGGTCCACCTTTGGGTGACCTACTAGTTTATAACTAATAAACACATTTCAATAATATCATAATAATTAAATGAATAAATTACACAATTTTAATATTGATCCTTTCAAACTAGGTCACTTTGGTGACTACATAGTTTCTATACAACAATATATTAATTGTATGAACATTCATTCACTCAATTTCTTTAATTGCACTACATAGATAGGCGTTGCGAACGACTATGCGGATGTTAAATGGCGTCCGCAATCCCTTACTGTCGTCCGAAACTGCCTATCGCGGACGCTAACTGTGCCATCTGCTGCGTCCGTATAATGCGTCCGAGTGAATCATTTTACAGATTCAATGCGGATGCATGACTTAAGCATCCGCAACGTCCTGGAGATGCGTCCAGATGAATCAAAACAGATTCAAAACGGACGCAAATTTTCTCGTCCGTACAGTCCGCTTCATTCGTCCTCGTGAGTAACTTTACAGATTCATTTCGGACGCAATTGTTGCGTCCACATCATATCTTCCGGGTGAATCATTTTACAGATTCAATGCGGACGATACTTCCATGCGTCCGCGTCGTCCGCACCCTTTCACATATGCATTTTCAACATGAATCTTGCGTCCGACCACACTTCAGATCGACCGCACCTTAATACCCATCGTCCGCACGACGAACAGTCCGTTAATTTTCAACAGAAATCATATATTTCTATCATCCTATTCGTGATTTCATCTATACATTCATACATGCATGATATTACGAAATATATACTACCATTTCTCATGCATATTACTTCATTTGCATGGTAAATCAAATTGTATGTTTAACCGTGCTCTGATACCAATTGTAAGCATATTCATTTCAATCATTATACTTTAATCTCATATTTTTGATGTTCTTTAGATGCTTGCAATACTATTATTCCCATTAACAAATTTGATTTAACCATTCGAGTTTAAAAGAAATACCAACCTTGGTCCATGATATTAAAATACTTTTGATGACGATGTTGAGTTCCGTTTATCGCCTTAAAACCTTTCCTTTGATTCGTCTCTTTCGATGATGCAGAAACGTCGTATATTGTGATTTAATTTGAGAGAGAATTTTCGAGAGAGAGAGATCAATTTCGTTAGAATTAATCCATTCTTTTTTCTCCCCTTAGGTGATTGAAGAAGAAACCTATTCAAAGGCAACCTTTCATTCGTGTCTTTTCAATCACGTCTCTTCAACTATACGTTATACAATTTTAATAAGGTTAAGGTGAGGGAATTAAAACCCAATTAACTCAATGTATTTAATGCTTAACAACCATCACATTAAGCTCTTTAATATTAAGTCAATATAACATTAATTAACATGGACTACATTTACATAGATTATAATTAAATAATCTAACATACTATTGCATACAGTGCTCTGCAGGCAGTCTAGTTTAGTGCATGAAAGTAACATAGTTTGATTTGTCTGATGTAATTAAAATGGATAAATTAACTTCGCGTTAATTGAAAATAAAGGCACCTGGAGATGGTGATGGTGGTGGAGGTGGAGGAGGCGGTTGACTTTCTTCTCTCGCCGCTGTCACGTTGTAGAATTGAAATAATTCATATCTAACATTACAGCTCGGATTCATACTAGTTGAGCCATTTGGATACGTCGGAAGAGAGGAAATGAGTTGACTTATACAGCTTTCGCAGTCGAAGATGGTGAGATCCGGCGTACACTGGACAAAGCTGTACAAGGTCTGCGTGCTCGTAAAATTTTTTTCGGTGGCCGCAAACTTCTTTACCGAAGGAGAGTTTGCCGCTTCTGTCGACAATCTTTTCAAAATATCACCTAAAAAGCCATTGAACCGGGTAGGGTCAGTGACGTTCGCTGTGTTTGTGAATAGGATCTCCGGCAACTCTGCGAGAGTGGAGAAGATGGACTGATTGGAATACCGAAGCATGCACTCGTCGTACCAGGTTACAGCTATTTTCTCGGTTGGACAACTTCGCTGCAATTCTTGAGCTGCGGTGGCAGAGCATTCTTGACAAGCTGCGGGAGGAACATCAGCGCGGCAGAGAAAGATGCCGTAGATGATTTCGACGTTGCCGGTGGTGGAATTGAAGAACCCGCTTTCGGCGGTAGCGTTGGAAGTGAGAGAAGAGAGAAGGAGATTGAGGTTTGACTGGTAGGTGCTATTGGGTGTGAAGGTGAATGGTCCTGGACAATAAGTAGATCTTAGTGCAGGAGCCACTTCATTTATGGGGATGCAAAGAAAAAAGAGCAGAAAAGAGTAGAAGACAGGAGATGAAGGTAATATGAAGAAATTCATAGTTTCTAGTTGTTGCCTCTGATCATCCGAGACTGTGCAACTTAAATAATGTTTCAAGGGACAGTGACTTAAATGGATTAACAATGACTTGGCAAAAGGTCCAATTAGAATGTTTCAAGGGACAGTGACTTAAATGGATTAACAATGACTTGGCAAAAGGTCCAATTAGAATGTTTCAAGGGACAGTGACTTAAATGGATTAACAATGACTTGGCAATTAGATGATGTCAAGGCAAGAGTTGAATTTTAAGATGCTAAACATGAGGGTTGGTTACATAAATGTTTTATTTGATCAAATTGCAAGCCTGTTAATATTATTCAACGTGGTTTGGTGTCGATTTCCACCAATATTTAGCATGGGAAGTCTTTTTATATCAAACGTGTGGGACCACATGATGATTTTTAATTAAGATTTTTAATTTTTTCTATAAATTTATTTACGTTAGAACTGTAAAATTTAAAATTTACAATTATATTTTAATATTCATATAGAGACATTCCAATTTCCATTGCACTGTGTCTATCGTTTTCCCACTTAAATGATAGTATTTTTATTTTGTGTCAAAAAATGGGGAGAGAGAGAGAGAGAAGAGATTTGATTGACTTTTCGTTTTTCAACTGACTTCATTACAAACTCGGCTTTACTGGGAGAGGCTCATCCATTTAAATTTTGACTTTGTAAATTCTAGGAAAACTAACAAAACAACCCTTAAATTATGATATTAATGATTAAACAATTTTTTATTTCAATGACTCACTTTCTGTAGTGGAAAAACAACGTTTCTATCACGACTTGGAGGTAGGCTTGATAGAAACACCAGGCCCAATGACCCGATTATTGGAGATGACTCGACCGCCCAACCCAAAGCTCGTTTGTAGTTGCGGAAGACTTGAATAAAATCAATAGTCGTAGCCCACACGATATAGGTCACGGACCCTATAGTGATCACAAGAGATAATAGTGCAGTAATATAAATTAAATCCAAAATAAATTGTACATCTATATCCATACATCCAGAATTATACCCAAAGTATATTATAATAACCAATAATCATTACCAGAGGGAAATACAACTAAACAGAAAAGAAATAGATAAATGGACCTCCTCAAATGGAATGCCCATGGTCCTAAACAATCTTGCCTTTACTTGGAGGGGAGGGGTCGTTGGTAAGTAGGAAACTTATACTAACTACAATGCGCGTGTCAAACTTGTTTTACCTCTCTTTATCAAAAACATGAACTAGGGAGTTATGCATGTTTCTTAAAAACAATTCAAAGTATTTTCATCAATTAAGGAAAATTGGCCTCGAAAGGCCCCCGACGAAATATCGAAGAACCATAGCTATATACATAGATAGTTATACTCAAAATACTCTTGTCGTATTTTAACTTGAAAGCCATCATCCGTGAAAATGGAAGAATCACTTAGAGATTCAACCGATCAAACACATAGAAAGGCGTCCATCGTTTCTGGTCAACACATCATGAGTCTGTAAGAAAGAAAGCAATGGCAGTTTGTAGACCCAGGCTTGTCACCCCGGGTTTGCCTACGAGCTTGGTGTCACGATCCTACTTTTAGAGGAACTAGCTCGTGCAACACTCATTGTTAGGCAACAACAAGTCAGCCTACAAGATGTGCCAATGTCACCGATTTCCCACGACGTTGGAGCGGGCTTTGTGTCTAACGAGCGAGCAGTTTGCAAGTAAGATTAATTGAAAATAGCATCTTTGAGCATAGTGAGCATAAAGAGAGTTTGTACGTAAAATGTTTTTTCATTCATTAGCAACAAATTACATCACTGGGTAGAGAGGTCTACGTGTTATCATGCCTCTCCCCCCTAAAGAGCAACCTGCATCATCTCCACCATGGCAGGAGTGTACATGCTATGGTGGCGATGAGTCATTTGCCTAAAATAGAAAGAAAAAAAAAATACAAGTGTATTACATAAAAAAGAAAGGTAATTTTAACCTAACAATAAAGGCGGTCATAGACAACATGTCCTTGACAAGCCCAGACTCTCGCACCAGTCTTAGCGCCAACACAACTCGTATCATCACCCGAGTTTTCTGATGAGCTAGGCTCCGCACTGACAAACTCGTAACATAAAACATCTTAATCATGTTTTGGGAGTTGGAACCCAAGTGACATGTCATCACAGCCATATACCCATCTTTTTGCACAACGTGAAAACAACCATCTCCACGCAGTAGGAGATGTACTCTTGGATAGCCTCGTGATACTTTGACACCTAGTTCGTCCAAAGTAAAGATATTGGTTTTCAATGTTTTGACTATTGACTCTACTTCACAAAGCATATTATTATTTAATTTATTTTCTATAATTTTATTTTATTATTTAAATCTTGATATTTTAAATGTACACACATGATTAGACATTGAAATAAGATTAAAGAAAGATAAATTTGGTAGGTCATCTTGCATACAAGTATGAATACATGAATTTGATAGAATTGATGGAAAACATGATGAGATAGCTAATAAAAGCCTAAACACATGGAAATTTTAAGATGCATAATGAAAGCTTGAACGCATAGTAAAGTTGAAAAATAAGTTTCAACAAGTGTATAACTTTAAGTTTAGAAATTTGGTAATGCATGAAATTAATCTAAATATGCACATATTTTTACTTACTGAGTTTATCTCACATTTAGTTTTGTAATATATGTGAATTTTTAATTGAAGAAGAATTGAGGCTAATTAAGGATATTCCAGAGGCAAACGAACATACAAATGAAGACGTCATCGGGTCAAAGGGATGATTTAATTCGTTATTTAGGTTAAATATTATTTTAATAAATAAATTCTATTGAAATTTCATCATTAAAAGGATGTTATTGTATTTGAATATTTTAGAAGTTTGATATTTTCGCCAATAAAGTTTTGAAGGCATGCTCTGTGTTTAATCTTGCTATATGAAATTTTTAACTTTGTTTTTGTATTTTATTTACATTACTTGAAGGTTATATTTTAAATAAGATTATTTAATATTTGATTAAAAATATATTAAATTGACATTTTCTAATAAATATTAAATTTTATTATGATTAATTAATTATTTTGATTTTTTTCAGAATTCTCAAATTTTAATTAGATTTTTCTATAAATTAATTTAACATAAATTTTCAATCAATTTGAAAAAAAAATTAGTGCTTGAAACTTTAATTTTAGGGTGCTTTTAGGTTGATTTTATGCTTCTTTTGCTGCCAATGGTTCCAACGCTTGCTCTTTTACTTCCCATATGTGTTACAATAGCTAACTTAACATTTGTGTAGTCAGTTGTTTGTCGAAATGTCCCTGAAACAGGGTCAACGATTTTGCACTCGTTCACGGTTTTTTTTTTTTTTTT
>JAJTVF010006948.1:0-11803 GCA_022433065.1 Begonia loranthoides
GATAAAAGTGGAAAAGGCAAAAGAAAAAGCTGAAATAAATTGTTGTGCAAACGGAAGAAGTACAAGTAAAATGAAGAATTAATCAGCACGTATATGTGGAAAAACCAGAAAACTTTCACACGAAAGTAAATTTTTGGAACGTGGGTCGACTCTTCATTCCACGAGCAGAATGCGTAAGACATTCACTTCCCACAAGCACACCTCATGTTTTGATTCTAAGTTCTAATCTTCCTAAAACTTGTGGTTGAGCCAAGCAGATGTCACTCTCCTTCACCCCTTTTAGTGGCTTCCTTCATCATATAAGGGGCCAACGAAAAAAGGGTCGATAAAGATAGAACTCTTGGTCTAAGTTAAGCTAGAATCTACCCAAATGGGTATAAATAAGACAGTGAATTCTTCTTCTCTTAAGATTTCAATTATCTAGTGAACTCTTCTTCTCTTAGGGTTTCAATTCTATCTTCAACAACTTCTCTCTGAGCATTGATGGCCATTCTTGAGAAGAAAAATACTGATCTTTCCATGTTTATTTTCTGCTTCAATGAGGGTTCTAACCTCAATTTTATCATTGAAAATGATGGAGACGACGACGACGACGATGACGTATACGTGGCACCTGCTGCGTAACTTGTTAGGTGCAGTTCCAGGGTCTAGGTCTTCCATGGCATAATGGATGAACCCTAGAAAAGAAAATTTTACAATATGGCAAGTTTTATGGTTATGAAGATTATGTAGTCCGTTCTAAGTCTTTCCATAGAAATAAGAAGGGTTATAGATATATATTATATGCAGTTTGTGAAATATAAAAAGAATTTTAGTGCTCTCTCTTTCTCTCTCTTCTCTCATTCATACTCAGTACGATTACAATATAAAGCCTGATAAACAAACTGCGTTTGGATTAAGGGAGGCGTAATGTCGATCACACACACACTGACGTAGTGAAATATGCATGTGTTATGTTTATATATCTATGTTTGAATCTATATGATAAAACACAGCAAGCATTGGATTTAATTCGTTCATATGATAATTTAAGATGCTTTATAATAACTAAGCCAAAGCTTCAGATTTCTCCTCTGTTTTCGTGTCAAATTTTGGAGAATTCGACAGCAGTTCAAATTCATTATGTATGATTAGCTTTAGATAAGCAGCAATGGAAGTGATACTTCTCTGAAGTTTACATACAGCAATGAAGGTGAGAATATCTTCGAAGGAAATCACCGACCGGCTTCCCTAGGGTTTGAGTTGCTAATTATTCAAAGCCGGCCCTCCAATTTTAGAAATGCATGATCACCATCAATCACAGTGGACGAATACTCATCCCTGTTTGAATAATGAGTTCTAAGCTGCTGTTTAATTTCAATGATCGAGAAAAAATATGAACAAAAACCTAATTTTATCAATGAATATACAGAAACTGAGTTTTTTTTCAAAGCTGCTGTTTTAGGAAACTTCTTAACAACAACTGAACATTCAATTGATGCCTTCATAAAATTCTTCATCTTCCTGCTGTCTGTCTTCTTTCGGAATCTTTGTTTTGTGAGTTGCTCAAAAAATATTGCTGAATCCCAGGGCTCCTCCTTGATTATTATTCAGCTGTTCCATAAAGAGATTCTTGCTTTTTTTTTTTTTAATCATTGAAATCTGAGCTACGCACGCAGCTAATCTTGCTAATTATGACGTATAAATGAGATTCATGCGTTGAATTTTAATTATGATTGCATGCATCTACTTCACTTTTGTCATCTAATTATGTATTAAGTATATATTTGTAGAGAAAGTATCAAACTTTTGGGGATAAAGTCGAGTATTGCTTATGTCGACATCGAAAATAAGAGGAGCTCTTTACGCACTAACAACAATTTGATCAGAATTTTTGCTTGTATTTCCTAAGTTGCTTCATATTTTGTCCGTTTTTACAGGCAAGAGCGGACAAGGTGTAATAAGTTGGGTCAAGCACTCTTTAAATGTTTTTATTAGCTTTCTTATTTATGTCTCTTCCCAAGACACATCAAAGATATTCATTGTTTTGAATTGATTAACAATAGAAATTACTGAATTTTGTTGCATTTTATTAGCTGAATATTGTTTGTGTGACAAAGTCAAGCACTTGCATGATCGCAATATGGTGTTCTTAGAACCATAGCAAGTGAATCAGCCTCCATTGAACCGGGTATAATCACAGCCATGCCTGTTTCTTCAAAGTTCAAGAATATTGTGATAAATGTGGTTAGCTACATTAGATGCTTGAAAAAACTCGTATGTGGAGATACGAACTCATGTTACATACGCAAATGGGAAAAAGGTTGGAAGTTGATCTTGCCTGCAGAAGAAATCAGTGATCGCCGACCAAAATCTTCTGCATTTCTTTATTGCACTTTTATAACCTTATTTATCTAATCATCTGCATTTAGTGAATTCAAAATCCTATTTGGAGAAATAATACAATTATGGCTGCCAACAACTCATTACTTCCACCGACAAGAAATCCATCACTGATTTCGGCCACCCCTTAGAGCTTCCTTTCTGTTGTACCTATAACAACCTGTTTTTGGTTATCCTTTTTCAGCATTAAAAAAATTTTAAAACTTTTCTTCTTTATAATACACGTGGCGGAAGACTTTTCTTAATAAGATAAAATTAAAATAAAAAAAAATACTCATAATAAAATTTCGGGAAAATGACAAATCAACCATCGTGGTTTGCGATCAATGACAAGTCAACCACTGTGGTATGTTTTCTAACAAGTTAACCACCAACGTATGTGAAAATGACAAATGCACCATCGCTGTCCGTAAAAAAAAGCTGCTGGCCCTACCATGTATGCCTGGACGCCGCGGCGTCCAGGCAATTTGCCTCCAGGCCATTTGCGTCTCTCTGTTAAGTCAGGTGAATTAATTCAGCAGAATACATAATCCGAGTGGTCTGCGATATTCGCATGTATTCTATCGTTTTCCCTTATTAGCTAACCCTAGAGAAGTCTGAGCTGCGCTGAAGCGAGTAGAGAAAGGGATTTTGGAAAAGTTGAAGAATTTGTTGAAAAAAATGGCATCTTGGAGTGTTACAGAAGGTGGTATTAACCGTGAAGCTGAAGTGGGCCCTTCAGAGACATTATTGGCCAATGAGGAGGTACGTGGCTTTGGAAACGAAGTTGCTATTATTTTGCATTATGTCTCAGCAAATTTAAACGAAGAGGACGATGAGGAACTCCGATCAGCATGCCAATCCACTAGTGATGAAGAGATGGACATGGCAGAGAGTAGATTGAGACGCCAACCAGAAGCAGAGTGCACATTTGTTGGTATGGGGCTAGGCAAAAAATATAGTTCCTTGAATAAAATTAGAGAAGAAATTGTTGATTATGCAATGGATAATGGGTACGGGATAAAATTCACCCACAGTGATGCGCATCGATTGAGAGCTGCTTGTCAAGAAGGGTGCATGTGGCGGCTGCACGCCTCACAAATAAAAAATGAAATGACGTTTCAAATAAAGATGTACAACGACGTTCACACATGCTCCAGACAAATGGAAAGCCGCCATGCCACAGCCAAATGGGTGGCAACGCATTACTTGGACAGATTTAAAAGTCAGGCCGACTGGGCCATATCTTCCATAATTGAGACTGTCAGGAAGGACTTCAACGTCAACATTACTTCCAGCCTTGCTAGAAGGGCAAGAAATGCGGCTAAGAAAATTAACGAAGGGGATGCCAATGAGCAATACAAGCTCATATGGTCCTATGCTGAGGAGATTCGGAGGACGAATCCCGGAAGTTCACTGCGTGTTGACCTCGATATGAGTGTATTTAAAAGGATGTACATGTGCTTGGATGCATGCAAAAGGGCAGTGCTGAATGGTGGTAGACCTGTTATTTGTTTAGATGGCTGCCACTTGAAGGGAGCGACTCCGGGGCAACTGCTTACTGCTGTCACCATCGACGGGAACGATGGTATGTACCCGATTGCTGTAGCAGTCGTTGAAGCAGAAAATAGGGCTTCATGGAGGTGGTTTCTAGAATTGTTGCTGGACGATCTAAACACCCCTTCTGGCAATGGGTGGACGATTATTTCTGATCGACAAAAGGTAAGGTGTTATGCACTGCTTTTGCATTATGTGTTTATGTTTGTCATATATTACCAATGTCTGTCTCATATTATGCATCTTTGCAGGGACTAGTGCCAGCTGTGAGAGATGTGGCATGGCAAGCAGACCAGCGGTTTTGCATCCGACACCTGTATGCCAATTTTCAAAAACAATTTAAAGGCAAGTTGTTGAAAGATGCAATGTGGGCTGCATCAAGAGCCACAACAGTGAGGCAATTTGAGAAAGAGATGGCCAAGTTACGTGTCCTTGACCTGGCGGCCCATGACTATTTACGGGGAATAGAGGCGACATGCTGGGCCAAACATGCCTTCTCTTCGATCCCAAAGTGCGACATAAGCCTCAACAACCTCAGCGAGTCCTTCAATGCCCGCATCCTACCCGCCCGGGACAAACCTATTCTAAGTATGTTCGAGATCATTCGAAAGGGCATCATGGGTAGGATCGTCAAAAAATATGAAAAGATGGCTCAGTCGACCGAACGGTTGTGTCCAATGATCAGCAACCGCCTCGCCAAAGTACAACATGCCAGTAGAAATTGGAGCCCTCAGTTTGCAGGAGCTGCCCAGTTTGAGGTCAGCAACGGTACCGACATGTACGCTGTTGATTTGGAAAGGTGTACCTGTACATGTTACCGGTGGGAGTTGACCGGCATCCCGTGTGTGCATGCAATCCCGTGCATTCACTTCATGAGGAGATCTCCTGAGGATTTTGTGCATTGGTGCTATCACTGGGAAACATACATGGTGATGTACTCCCACTTTCTCCGCCCCCTTAATGGACCAATCGAGTGGCTTCCTGTGACGAATCTTGATCCAATTATCCCACCGCCTTTTAAAAGGCTTCCAGGAAGGCCGCGCGTCTGTCGAATACGGGATGTGGACGAGGCCCCCAGCCGGACAGTGCTAAGCAGAAGACATTTGAGCGTCACGTGTGGGCGGTGTGGTAGTGTGGGGCACAATGCCCGCACGTGCGAAGGGGGAGGCCAATCCAGTGCAGGGGCTGGCAGTGGCAACACAGGGAGAGGCAGAGGCGGCAGAGGAAGGTCGGAGGACACCTTTATGGGGTTCAGAGTTCCTGATATAGTTCATGAGACGCAGGTCCGTGCATTATCACGTTATGCTTTCAATTGTTATTTGAAATATGCTCATTTCCTTTTCAATGTGATCTGCAGGAGTCTGATACGGAAGGTCCTCCCACACAAACGTACACAAATGTGGACCTTAACCTGCCGTGATACAATTGTTTTTTCTTTCGACAAATGTAGATGACAGTGAAATGGCACTGATGTAAAGTTGTGTTTTTCTGATATAAAAAGAAGTTTTGCAAATTCAAAGTTTTGGGTTACTAAGTTAATGTTTTTTTTTTTCAATTCCAGGGGCGTTACAACTAATCAATTGACCTGACTTCATAATTTTTTAAAAATTTTGACATAATATGCCTTGTTTCTTTACTCCCCCAAAGCTACTCTCGTACATCCTGCACAAAAAATAATCCCAAAAAGTTCCAGTATCATCCAAATCATCCACTAAATGTAAATTATACATAACATCTTTTTAACAACATATCATTGACCTACACTACGCCTTCTTCTTCCTGGTCGGTTTCGGGCGCAAATCCGTGATCAGGAACGACAAGTGCGGGTCAAGAAATACTCTATCTGCTCCGGCGAACAACGGCCCCTCATACTCAAAGGTTGGAGGTTCGTGCAGGTGGAATTGTTCCTTAATTTTGCATTTTCCTATCACCTCCATCCCCGCAGGGGTACACCGGAAGACGCCGAACGCCTGTAATGCAAAGGGAACAATTACGTGGAAAGCAATATTAAGAATGTACACAAGGGAAACTTCTTACCGCTGTTTGTCGGTGGGAGCTACGATAATGGATATGGATTCCGGCAGTAATTTCTGGTACGCGTATTGCTGGTGCAGGTCAACGGACGACATAAAACAATCATGTTTCGGGTGTGTCTGCAATGTAAACAACGCATTATATGATATCAATGTAAACTGGAGACGCGAGCTGAATACTTACGTGAATCCACCCTACGGTGAGTAGACCGTGTTCATGTTGATGTCTGAACACATGTACGTCTGCGCCGTCGACCGCATAGCACTGCATATAAGTTTGGATGAGTACTTAGATAAAAGCTTATAAACTAGCACACAACGAAGGCCTCTCACAGTATCTGCCGTGCCCTTCTGCTCCGGGAAGATGATCTCGCTGACGACGTACTCATTGTCGGTCAGCTTTCCCCCAAGAATTGCGCATGTCTCAATGTTCCTTCGAAGATTACCCTGACAATAATCCTTGAACTTACTCATCAAATCATGAGCCTGCAACCAAAATGTCAAAAAAGGGTGAGCGTAAACATTAATGAACACACATATATACGGAAATGAAAGACATACCACGCGCACAGTTCTCAGGGGCGGCGGCTCCAGAGGCACCGCTGGAGGAATATGTTGGCTGCTTCCAACAGGGTTGTTGCCAATTAAAAACATGTCATTACATGAAACAAAATAAAGTAACAAAGTGGAATTAGCGTTCAACGGAATTAACTTACAATCGGAATGTCGTATCAGGTGCGTCTGAGGAGGATGACGCGGATGCAAAATGGGGTGATCGCCTGTCACCTGGGTTCAGGGCTGCCACCATGTCACGATGCCACTCGGCAGATTGCATATGCCATTGTTGTGCTATGGCCCACCTATCTTCTGCGAGCTTGGCCGCTTCTTGTATTTGGACCTGTTGCATTTGCAGCTGCTCTTGCATTTTTTGCATGTGGGTCATGGACATATGGTGGAGCTCCTCCATCCTGCTCATCCAAGCGAACGTCTCATCAGGCATCGAACTAAAATGAGATGCCTGAGGAGGAGGAGGTTGTTCAGGAAACGGGACTGAATGCCTTGGCTCTGACCGGGGTGGATGTCTTGCTTCCTTCTTTGACTTGCGCATCCATTCCCCTCCAGTTTGGGTGATCCCCATTCGGTCCACTATTGAATTGTTGTAAATGTCATTGACGGACTCTTCAATTCTAGGTTCCGTCTCCGGGATGGGGACCCCTAACTGCTCAACGATACTCTGGATGAGCCAGTTGTACGGCAGTGACTTCGCTGAGTTGTTGAGCACCTCTTGCATGTGGCTCAGGATGATATATCCGATGTCCACCTTTTGTCCTGTGAACACCTTCTCTAGCATGTAGAGATCCATGCTGGTAACAAGGTCTCGATGCCCATTCCGGGGCAAAATTGTGTACGTCATTATCAGATGGATCAATCGGGCTAAGGCATTCAACTCCTTGCCCTTTGGCTTGCTGTACTCGGCAACCTCGGGATCCTGATGCAACAATCTAATCACCTCTAACCCACGTCCTTGTTTGACGAATGGTGGCGCCCGAGACATCTGATAATATCCATCGCTTGGCTCCTCCAACACACATCCAAGCATAATGTTCACATCATTGGCCGTGAACCTGACCTCATGTCCAAAAATATATGTGTGCACCTCTAAGGGTTGGGTGGAGATGCTCAGATTTGCATAGAACAATCGTATAACTCGCTCGCAATAACTGCCCCTCATCCGGCACAACCCGGCTAACCCAGCAGCCTCAAGCATACGATCAATTCCCATCTCTGCGAATGAGTCCAAATTTACTATCTTGGACACAATAATGGTACGGCGTTGGATATCTTCTACGAACCGTGCTTTGCAATTCCGGTTCCAATATAGTTTCGACCTTGAACCCACTTGAACGGGTTGGATCGGGTCGCTGGAGCAGCCGGCTTCTCCTTCTTCAGGCTCAGCGGTTTCTTCCACCGCCGCCACTACATCGGCTTCGAACGCCGCAGTTTGAACAGGTTCAACTGCCTCCATCGTTGCCTTCCCACGCTTGGAGGTCAATTTCTTAATCCGGGATTGCATTCTGATAGTTGAGAGTAATTCACCAACCTGCAATATAATAACCCACACAACATGTTTCAGTTAGTTTTCCATTTTTTTTTTTTTTTTGGCGTCCAGGCCAAAAGTGCCTGGACGCCGCGGCGTGCAGGCCAACATTGCCTGCACGCCGCGGAAATGTGACCGGCGCCGAAGAGACTTCGAAGAAACTTCGAAGAAACGCAGCAAATCTACCTCAAATCAACATATACACACAAATCTACCTCAAATCATCAACATATACACACAAATCTACCTCAAATCGTCGTCGGACGTAGCTCCTCTCCTCTCTTCGTCGCACGCAGATCCTCTCCTAGTCGCACGCAGCTCCTCTCCTCGTCGCAAGTCTGTCGAGAGTTGCAGATTAGGGCTTGAAATTTGGGCGAAATTGGTTTAAGTATAAATTTTTTTTTTTTTTTTTATTTCAAAATCATTTTGGCTTGGACGCCGCGGCGTGCAGGCCAAAATTGCCTGGACGCCGCGGCGTCCAGGCATACATGGTGGGGCCATCAGCTTTTTTTTACGGACAGCGATGGTGCATTTGTCATTTTCACATACATTGGTGGTTAACTTGTTAGAAAACATACCACAGTGGTTGACTTGTCATTGATCGCAAACCACGATGGTTGATTTGTCATTTTCCCTAAAATTTCTATTTGAAAAGTATATACTTTACAATTTAAAACATTTCCCTCCCTTTTATTCTTTTCTGTTTAGTTGAGCTAGCACAATACCCCGCTGCGTAAATCCTTCATCAACTACTCATTTTTTTCTTCCACTAAAGCATGTACCTATATCACAAAACATAAACTATGAGTCTAATGCTCAGTAAAGAACGAATATATAAATATAACCTTAAGTCCTCTAAAATCATATTGCATAAATGATTATAATACGCATATGCTATGCAGGTTTATCAAATTAGACATTTTCATTATATTTTACTTTTTCAGTCAAATAACAATTTAGGCGTTGGAGATTATTAGTTCAAGGGAAATGATATATCCTATGGTCTATCTTAAGTAGAACTGTCACTCAATCCTAGCCAGGGAAGAGATACATCATCATATTGTCCTTCCTTCTAAGTAGGATCGTCACTAAACCACCCAATCTCATAATACCTATTTACATTTATTTAGTTTATTTTCAATTTTTTTTGTCAATATGTATGGATGTAAACATTTATGTTTCATTTCCTGAAATCATGATGCATGAGTCATGCATATGCACCAATTATCAACATATTAAATCCTCAAAATCCTTCACCATATAATATTTAAAACAATAATAATTTCTATCATAGAATAATCATCAATTCTCGAATCATAAATTATTATGTACGTGTTAACTATTCCTTAGAACGCAATTAAACATAATACTTAGCATTCAAATCAAGCAATAAATCCTTAAATATTATTTATCATGTATGGAGCCTAACATCTAGCACATACCACACATCCTTAAGTCGAGTCATAATCAGTTGTAAACTTAGAATCTTATATCAAGCATATATATATATATTCTAGGTCTTGTGATGCAACTAAAAACGCAACACCTAAATTCATTATTTACCTTATCGTCGTAGTTTTTCTCCGTTGATCTTTGATTTCTAAAAATGTAAATTTTCATGTTATCATTTGTTTACTAAAAACTTATAAAATATGTAAAACATACATAATCCCTAGTTTACTTAATCCAACACTTTATAAATTCCATATTTAAGCACTATAATAAACATCACTTAACTTTTTAAAGTATGAACACTTTTCTCCAACTTTGAGCATGCATAAATTACAATATGCTCAATTAAATTCATAAATTCTAAAATCCATATTTTCCTTAAGACACATCATATTATATTCCTTCTTCAACTTATGAGGTCCTTAATATCATACTTAATTTTCAAACATCACAATAGTACCATTTTATCATTTTTCATGCTTTTTATCAAATTCTTCCTACAAACCCTTACTTGCATACAATTATAGGCCTCTTAAAGAGAGAATTATTCTTACCTTAAAAAATGTTAGGCCAAAGAGCACCTTGACAGAAAATTATCTTCTCCTTCACAAGCTCTCTTCCTTTCTCTTTCTCTCTTCTCACAGTGCTCTCCACATTTAAAGGAGTTGCTCCTATTATACCAGCCAAACATTAGCTGGGGTTGAGATGTCAACCTCCTCCAGCGTCTATATGCTGACTACTCCTTTTATTTTTAATGAAAATGTGTCATGAATCCTTACTTTAGAAAATTTTTTGCCTTTGAAGTCGACCACCTTTTTATTTTGGGTTGTTCGCAAATCTACCTGAGGCAGTTGTTTCCTTTTGTCTTAATTTCAGTTGACCACAAATCCATTTGCAGGCGACCGCAAATCTACCCAAGAGCAATCTGTTGCCAAACTAGTCGACCACTGATCGACTGCAAACATTACAATTTGCACTCTGCCACAAATCTGGTTGACCACTAAATTTCTGGTAGATCACAAATCTACTTGAGAGCTTCGATTTGCATTTTTGGTCGACCAATTTCACTCCAAATCTTACACTTCTTAAACAACATTCTTCAATCCCTTATTCTATCATTTTTTTACTCATTCATTCCTCCTTAATATCTATAATATATGCCATTTTTATAATATAAAAAAATTAATTTAATTAAATTCCAAAACGGGGGAGAACGTTTTTGGAAATGCATCCCCCGTCGCGCGCATTTAGCGAAAGGGAAGGGGGGATTCCTTTCGAATCATCTCCCTTCCCATTCAAGTAGCCTCTCAGCCATTTCTTCATCCCCTTCTTGGGAAAGAATCTCTCCCATCGGGTACTGCTATTTTCGAAAATTTTTAGTGGATTTTGAGACTCTGTCCTCAAGCAAGCATCGTCTTCGATAAACCTTTTTCTTGCTCTCTGTATAATTTCAAATCCTTGGCTGGATTTCTGAAACCTTTATTTCAATTGTCGGAAGGGATTGTACGAGTTCAGTGAGGAATCAACGATGGATTTCACAGTTAGCCGGAGCTTCTAAGGACGGAAAAACAGTAAGCATTTTGAGCATAAAAATTCAATCTGTTCTCTTCAATTACGCCTTTGTTTGCTAATGAAGAAATCTGGTTTATGGAATCGTTAAATTTGTTAATTTTGTGCTTTGGTTTAATGGAAAAATCCAGGTTGATAGCCTCTTGTTTGGACAAGTCCAACGATTGTTCATATGGTTTCGTCGGCAATGGAAAAGCTGAAACGCTACTCAGAAAAACTGAACCGCAGTGTGCAAAACCTTTTGTTTCGACCTGTGAGTTGACTGGCCGAAATGGAGAACTTGGCCAGTGGTGGAGACGATGCCTGGGTGCGAATAGGCTCCTTCGCGATTCGGCCAACGCAGTCAGTGGCTGACTTGAGAGTGGGCTGCATTTAGAGGTGGCTAACGAGCCGAGCCGAGCCGGCCGAGCCTGAAAAAGTCTGGCTCGTCGAGCCTGCCGAGCTTAACGAGCCGAGCCTAACGAGCCTGCCGAGCCTAACGAGCCGAGCTTAACGAGCCGAGCCTAACGAGCCGAGCCTAACGAGCCTGCCGAGCCTAACGAGCCGAGCCTTAACGAGCCGAGCGAGCCTAACGAGCCTTAACGAGCCGAGCCTAACGAGCCAAATATACATAAATAATAATATCTTATATAATGTTTCGTAATTGATAAATACTATTGTTGCATACTATTGCATACTATTGTTGCATACTATTGTTTCGTAATTGGTGTGCGGTATCATTTATTATTATAAT
>JAJTVF010006950.1:0-11497 GCA_022433065.1 Begonia loranthoides
ATAGCAAAATGCGGGCCGGTACCTCCGTTCGTGAGCATGTGTTGATGATGATTAGCACAATTCATGAGGCTGAAATTAATGGAGCCTATATTGATGAGGCTACCCAAGTGGGCATGATTTTGGAAAGCTTGAGCCCACAGTTCTTACAATTCAATAGCAACTACTTCATGAACAAATTGAGTTACGATATGACTCAATTGCTCAACGAGCTTACGACATATGAGTCCATTTCTTCTGTAGAGAAGAAGGGAGAAACAAATGTTGTTGAACCCTCCTCTTCTCACTCTTCCCTTAACAAGCGGAAGAAATTTCAGAAAAAGGGCAAAGGTCAAGGAGCAAACCCAGCAAAGGGTAAAAAGGTCAACCCCAATAAAAGGAACAAAACTAATGAAGGAAACAAGAATAGCTCCAGCCAGAAAAAGCCCAAAGGAAAATGTTTTCTTTGTGGAGTTGATGGTCATTGGAAGAGAAACTGTAAAAAGTATCTCGATGAGCTAAAACAAAAGAAGACAGGTAAATCTAATTTACTTGTTATTGAGTCTTGTTTAGTTGAGAATGATTTATCACCCTGGATAATTGATTCAGGTGCGACTAATCATGTTTGTTGTTCTTTACAGATGCTTAGTTCCTATTAGAATCTAGCAGATGGAGAGTTCACTATGAGAGTGGGCAATGGAGCATTAGTTTCAGCTTCAGCAGTGGGAGAAACAAAATTACATTTTCAGAATAAATTTTTATTATTGAATAATATTTATTTTGTACCGGGGTTTACTAGAAATCTCATTTCTGTTTCTCACTTGTTTGAACAATGTTATTCAATTTCTTTTAATAATAATACTGTTATTATTTCTAGAAATGGATTAGAAATTTGTTCTCTTTTTATTGAAAATGGACTTTATGTAATAAGGCTCATCAATAAATCACTGTTGAATACTGAAATTTTTAAAGTAGAATTGTCTAAGTCCAAGAAACTTAAAATTTCTCATGATGATAACACGTATCTTTGGCATCTTCGTCTAGGTCATATTAATCTAGATAGAATTGATAGACTTGTAAAGAACGGTCCTTTAAAAGATTTAAATGTTGGATCTTTACCAGTCTGTGAATCTTGTCTAGAGGGAAAAATGACCAAAAGGCCTTTTACTACAAAGGGTCGAAGGGCTCAAGAGCCACATGAACTCATACATTCAGATGTATGTGGCCCTATGGCTACTCGGGCTAGAGGTGGTTACGAGTACTTCATCACTTTTGTTGATGATTACTCAAGATATGGTTATACTTATCTAATTCAATTTAAATCAGAAACTTTTAGAAAGTTTCAAGAGTTTAAAGCTGAAGCTGAAAAGCAGTTAGATAAGTCAATCAAATGTCTTCGATCAGATCGAGGAGGTGAATGCCTTGATAATGAATTCAAGGATTACTTGTTAGAACATGGGATTATATCTCAGCTAACAACACCTGGCACTCCTCAGTAAAATGGTGTTGTTGAGAGGAGAAATAGGATTTTACTTAACATGGTTCGATCCATGATGAGTTACTCTACACTTCCAAAATCATTTTGGGGATACGCCATACAGACAGCGACTTACATTTTGAATGTGGTCCCATCTAAATCTATTCCTAAGACACCTTTAGAGTTGTGGAGTGGTCACAAACCTAGTTTGAAACACTTTCGCATATGGGGGTGTCCAGCACATGTGCTAATAGGAAAGACTGGAAAATTAGAACCTCGATCTGAGGTTTGCATGTTTGTCGGTTATGCAAAAGGCACAAGAGGAGGTTTGTTCTATAGTCCTCGAGATAACAAAGTATTTGTATCGACAAATGCTACATTTCTTGAATATGACTATATGGCAAACTTCAAACCTCAAAGCAAGATTGTCTTGGAGGAAATTCATGCTGATGAGATGAGATCGGAAGCAACAAAAGTTGTTGTTCCACATGGTACTCAGAAGATGACTACTTCTAGTCAGACCATCACACCACCTCGATGTAGTGAGAGGGTAGTACGACCACCAGCTTGATACAAACAGATAGGTGAAGCACAAGTTGCCGTCACTAATGATGGAAAAGATGATCCATTGTCATTTAGATGTGCGATGGAAGATGCTGACAAAGAAGCATGGCTTGAAGCTATGAAACTTGAGATGGAATCAATGTATTCAAACTCCGTCTGGGATCTGGTAGATTTACCTGAAGGGGTGAAACCTATATGGTGTAAATGGATCTACAAGAGAAAAAGAGGAGTGGACGGGAATGTAGAGACATTCAAAGCTAGACTTGTAGCTAAGGGTTATACCCAAAGGGAAGGAGTTGATTATGAAGAGACTTTCTCTCCTGTAGCTATGCTTAAGTCCATTCGTATATTGCTCTCTATTGCCGCTCATTATGATTATGAGATTTGGCAGATGGATGTCAAGACGACTTTTCTAAATGGTCATCTTGAAGAAACCATTTATATGGAGCAACCAAAGGGTTTCATAGATAAAGATGCATAACAAAAAGTTTGTAAGTTAAATAGGTCTATTTATGGACTTAAGCAAACATCTAGGTCATGGTATATGAGATTTGATGAAGCAATCAAATCTTATGGGTTCACACAGTGCCTTGATGAGTCTTGTGTATACAAACTCATCAATAACACATGTGTGGTCTTCTTAGTTCTGTATGTTGATGATATTCTACTTATTGGAAATAATGTAGAATTATTATCAGATATAAAAGCATGGCTAGCTAAGCAATTCCAAATGAAAGATTTAGGAAATGCAAGCTACATTCTTGGGATTCGTCTAATAAGAGATCGTAAAAATAGAATGTTAGCTTTGTCTCAAGTATTGTATATTGACAAGATGATTGTCAAATATTCAATGCAAAACTCCAAGAAAGGTTATTTACCTTCTAGACATGGAGTTATTCTTTCTAAAAAACAGTGTCCTGACACACCACAAAAGGAAGAAGATATGAGACGTTACCCTTATGCATCAGCTGTTGGGAGCTTGATGTATGCTATGTTGTGCACGAAGCCCGACATATGTTATGCAGTAGGGATAGTTAGCCGGTTCCAGTCAAATCCAGGATTAGATCATTGGATAGCAGTCAAACATATTCTCAAGTATCTAAGGAGAACGAGAAACTATATGCTAGTGTATTCTGATAGGGATTTGATTCCAACTGGATACACAGATTCTGATTTTCAAACTGATATGGATGATCAAAAGTCGATATCTGGATCAGTTTTCACCCTTGGAGGTGGAGCCATAGTTTGGAGAAGTGTAAAACAAGGTAGTGTTTCAGACTCTACTATGGAAGCAGAATACATTGCTGCTTGTGAAGCAGCAAAAGAAGCTGTGTGGCTTAGAAAATTCTTTAGTGATTTGGAAGTAGTTCCAAATATGAATAAGCCATTGTCTTTGTATTGTGATAATAGTGGTGCAATGGCAAATGCTAAAGAACCTAGAAGTCACAAACGAACAAAGCATATAGAGAGAAAAATATCATGTGATAAGAGATATAGTGCAGCGTGGAGACGTGACTGTTCTGAAGATTCCATCAGTTGAGAATCTTGCTGATCCCTTCACCAAGACGTTACCTGCAAAATGTTTTGAGAAACATCTAGAGGGATTAGGGATTAGAGACATGTCTCATTTGCTTTAGGGCAAGTGAGAGATTGTTGGGAGTAATATGCCCAACAAGCAAATGTAATAGAACACTTTTGTAATATATGAATAAATTTATATTGATTGATATTATGTTAATATTTTATATTATGTTTTATAAAATTCATAAAAAATTCCTTGGTTATTTATGCTAACTTTATATTAGCATATATATTGTATATATGTGGGATAAAATATAAAGAGTAATAACCAAAATATGTCTATGATTTATATTTGAAGTATGGAATCTTCAAATAGTTCATAGTCATAAACATAGTTTATCTCATTAAGAATGTATAGTCATATCCCGACTAAATATGTAGTGACATAAGATAAATATGTTTTATATAATATGATTATATAGGACTGGACCAGATATAATTACATTGTTCTAATAATTTCTGTTAGATATAGAACAATTAATTTTATCATAATGATGGTCATATATATATGATCTTAATTCGTTGTATTTAATAAACTCCTATTTTTGTTTTAATTTATTCTTTGATTTATTCGGTAAAGTTTTGTACAAGTTACGATTCGTATACCTTGTATATTGGGACTAAATTAAAATGAATAGCTGAGAATGTTAATATCGATACAATGAAATCCATTCCATAGATTCCCTTGTTTGTTAGTTCAAGGATTAAATAATTAGCGCGCAATTCATAATCGTTATGAATTAATTATTCAATTAAGAACTAATAGTAGTCAAGGATAAAGAAGCAATATGAGAGGTTAACGGATGATAAACCCAGCTCTATTGCGAATCTAAATGGAGGGTTCATGCATATGTAATGACTATATCAATGGACATTACTTTAAGTAAAAATACTCTATAGTTTTGAGAGTGCAACTCTAAATATTTAGTGGAATTACTTTAGAGTTAATAATTATGTTAATTAATATAAAGAGTTTGTATTAGTTAACAAAATATTATTGGAGCTTAAAACTATAGGTCCATCAATCCATTTGTCACCTTCTATCATTATTCGAATAATAGAAAAATGAACAAATAAGATTAAATAATTAATTATGAATTAATTATTTAATACACTCAATAATAAATTTATTATTATTATTTTTTCATTAGATGAAATAATTGAATTATTGATTATTCAATTAATTAAGACAAAATGACAAAAGTTGTTAAAGTTAATATATTTGTTATGTTTCATTAAATGAAACAAATTAAATTATTGATTATTCAATAAAGTAATAAATATAAAGTAACTTTTAAAAATAGTTTTTAAAATGGATTTTGTCAAATTTGAATTAATGTCAAATTTGATTTAATGTAATGACCTTTTATTTCCCATAACATTTTTGTTATAAATGTGTTATAACTTAAATGTGCAAAGTGTTGAAATATGGTGAAAAGACTTTTGATTTTCATAACATTTTTATAAATTTAATGAGGAATTTATAGGGTTTTTTTCTCTAAATGCCATAATGGCCATTATGGAGAAATACCACTATAAATAGAGGTCAAATTTCATTAGCAAAAGAGTTTTTTGAGTTTTTGAAATCTTTGAAAAAGAAATCCATTTTTGAGAGAAAATTTTTGTCTGCCGTGTTGGCTTTAGAAAATTGTTTTCTAAATCCAAAATAGATCGTCTCATGTGTTGAGAATACGATCTATCATAAATTGAGTGTTATCTTGTTTCATTCATCACGCCCACACGTGCTTATTTGAGGTAAGGAGGATTGGCGGAGAAGATCGACGGTTGATTTAGTACCCGTGTGAAGTGAGCTACAAAGGTAACATTCTTTATTTTTAGATTAGATCTAAATACATATTATTATTAATATATTATAACAACGATCCATTTTTATGTTCATGATAAAATTGTTTTTTCATGATACATAGGTTACGCACGTTACCGTTGTTGTGAACATCAGTAATTCCGCCGTGCGAGGGAACCTAAAAACCAGCAATTGGTATCAGAGCTTCGTTGTAAGTTATGATATATTTAATATTGTGATTTTATGAAAATCATGATATGTGATGATAAGTAGGCCTATGCATTTTTTTTTAATTTATATATATTGTGGAATGTTGAATGTATGGATATATGCATGATTGAAATAATGATCGTAATTTCATGTGGCCGATTTGGGTTAGGAATATTTTTTTTAATTTCTCATTTTAAATTTTGATGTAAACCCAATTTGTCTTGGGTAAATATTCTTTATGTAATAATGATGGAGATCAAAGAAAGAAGGAGGACTAGACAAATTTTGGAGCGTGACTATGACGTGCAATTGTTGTCATTGCGATGTATGACGCAAAATTTGTGGAGGCCACCAAGACGTTAGATAATTTTTTTTTGTTTATATGTAATTTTAGAAATACCCAAATCGACTGGGTCATTATTTCATTTATTTTTATGCTTGATATAAATTGTTTTATCATTGTCATGCATTCACATGTGATATAGTACTTGCATATAGGGGCCTACTTATCATTTAGTTTTCTCACATTGACATGCATTCATAGCATATATTTTATTTATTTTATTTTGATAAATTAGTTTATTAAAAATTAAATAGTTTTAATTAGATTAAAACTGTTAATTCATATTTATGAATTATGTAAGAAAATAAAATAATACAAAATTTTAATTGTTAAAATTTTCACATTATTTTGTAAATGCTAAATAAATTGTTTATTTAGTATCATTAATTTTATAATATGATTATAAAATTAATAATCTATATATAAAATAAATTTATTTTGATTAAATATTTTTTTTATATAGATTTAATAGAATATGTGATATTCTATAAAATCACTATAATTCAAAATAATGAGTGGGAGCGGAGAGTTAAGCGTAACTTTCCATAGTCTCCATCGTTGATACAACAACGTGAGATTTAAGTGGGGCTCCGAGACGGCTTAGTTATCGTCCTCCCTAAGGAGAGTGTTCACTTAGATCAATACCAAGGTTGATCTCCTAGAGATAGGTTTTATAAAATGTATTTTATGGTTGACCGTCCTAAGGCGGCAATTATAAGCTAAGTTTTATAAAATCGAAACGATGGTATACACTCATAAAAATGTGATATAATGTGTTAATCACATTTTGTCCAAAACTAATCGATAGTTAATAAATTTTGAAAATATGAGATATTTTGAATAAATTTATTAATAGATAATATTTTTACCCTAAGGAAAAATATTATGTATCGAGGCAAATAATAGCATTTGCATTTTATTTAGTGATTTAGTATGCTCATGCATCATTTTACTTGCCATATTTAATTATGAATTTTATGCATAATATTAATCATTATTTATTTATTCATTACAGCATAATGTCTTCTTTTATGATTAATTTACTCGTGACTGAAAAGTTGACTGGCGAAAATTTTGTCAACTGGAAAAAGAACATGAATATAATTCTTGTGCACGAAAACTTGAAGTTTGTCTTGACTGAGGAATGTCTTCCGATCCCTGCTGAAAATGCCACAAAAGAGGATAGAGAACCATTCGAGACATGGAAACGGGCAAATGACAAAGCTCGTTGTTGTTTACTCGCTTCCATGACAAATGTTCTCAACACAAAATTTGAGAACATAGAGACTGCTTATGAGATAATGGAGTCTCTTCAGAATATGTTTGGTAAACCATCTGACCAAGCCCGCCATGAAGCTATTAAGAAAGTCATGAATAGCAAAATGCGGGCCGGTACCTCCGTTCGTGAGCATGTGTTGATGATGATTAGCACAATTCATGAGGCTGAAATTAATGGAGCCTATATTGATGAGGCTACCCAAGTGGGCATGATTTTGGAAAGCTTGAGCCCACAGTTCTTACAATTCAATAGCAACTACTTCATGAACAAATTGAGTTACGATATGACTCAATTGCTCAACGAGCTTACGACATATGAGTCCATTTCTTCTGTAGAGAAGAAGGGAGAAACAAATGTTGTTGAACCCTCCTCTTCTCACTCTTCCCTTAACAAGCGGAAGAAATTTCAGAAAAAGGGCAAAGGTCAAGGAGCAAACCCAGCAAAGGGTAAAAAGGTCAACCCCAATAAAAGGAACAAAACTAATGAAGGAAACAAGAATAGCTCCAGCCAGAAAAAGCCCAAAGGAAAATGTTTTCTTTGTGGAGTTGATGGTCATTGGAAGAGAAACTGTAAAAAGTATCTCGATGAGCTAAAACAAAAGAAGACAGGTAAATCTAATTTACTTGTTATTGAGTCTTGTTTAGTTGAGAATGATTTATCACCCTGGATAATTGATTCAGGTGCGACTAATCATGTTTGTTGTTCTTTACAGATGCTTAGTTCCTATTAGAATCTAGCAGATGGAGAGTTCACTATGAGAGTGGGCAATGGAGCATTAGTTTCAGCTTCAGCAGTGGGAGAAACAAAATTACATTTTCAGAATAAATTTTTATTATTGAATAATATTTATTTTGTACCGGGGTTTACTAGAAATCTCATTTCTGTTTCTCACTTGTTTGAACAATGTTATTCAATTTCTTTTAATAATAATACTGTTATTATTTCTAGAAATGGATTAGAAATTTGTTCTCTTTTTATTGAAAATGGACTTTATGTAATAAGGCTCATCAATAAATCACTGTTGAATACTGAAATTTTTAAAGTAGAATTGTCTAAGTCCAAGAAACTTAAAATTTCTCATGATGATAACACGTATCTTTGGCATCTTCGTCTAGGTCATATTAATCTAGATAGAATTGATAGACTTGTAAAGAACGGTCCTTTAAAAGATTTAAATGTTGGATCTTTACCAGTCTGTGAATCTTGTCTAGAGGGAAAAATGACCAAAAGGCCTTTTACTACAAAGGGTCGAAGGGCTCAAGAGCCACATGAACTCATACATTCAGATGTATGTGGCCCTATGGCTACTCGGGCTAGAGGTGGTTACGAGTACTTCATCACTTTTGTTGATGATTACTCAAGATATGGTTATACTTATCTAATTCAATTTAAATCAGAAACTTTTAGAAAGTTTCAAGAGTTTAAAGCTGAAGCTGAAAAGCAGTTAGATAAGTCAATCAAATGTCTTCGATCAGATCGAGGAGGTGAATGCCTTGATAATGAATTCAAGGATTACTTGTTAGAACATGGGATTATATCTCAGCTAACAACACCTGGCACTCCTCAGTAAAATGGTGTTGTTGAGAGGAGAAATAGGATTTTACTTAACATGGTTCGATCCATGATGAGTTACTCTACACTTCCAAAATCATTTTGGGGATACGCCATACAGACAGCGACTTACATTTTGAATGTGGTCCCATCTAAATCTATTCCTAAGACACCTTTAGAGTTGTGGAGTGGTCACAAACCTAGTTTGAAACACTTTCGCATATGGGGGTGTCCAGCACATGTGCTAATAGGAAAGACTGGAAAATTAGAACCTCGATCTGAGGTTTGCATGTTTGTCGGTTATGCAAAAGGCACAAGAGGAGGTTTGTTCTATAGTCCTCGAGATAACAAAGTATTTGTATCGACAAATGCTACATTTCTTGAATATGACTATATGGCAAACTTCAAACCTCAAAGCAAGATTGTCTTGGAGGAAATTCATGCTGATGAGATGAGATCGGAAGCAACAAAAGTTGTTGTTCCACATGGTACTCAGAAGATGACTACTTCTAGTCAGACCATCACACCACCTCGATGTAGTGAGAGGGTAGTACGACCACCAGCTTGATACAAACAGATAGGTGAAGCACAAGTTGCCGTCACTAATGATGGAAAAGATGATCCATTGTCATTTAGATGTGCGATGGAAGATGCTGACAAAGAAGCATGGCTTGAAGCTATGAAACTTGAGATGGAATCAATGTATTCAAACTCCGTCTGGGATCTGGTAGATTTACCTGAAGGGGTGAAACCTATATGGTGTAAATGGATCTACAAGAGAAAAAGAGGAGTGGACGGGAATGTAGAGACATTCAAAGCTAGACTTGTAGCTAAGGGTTATACCCAAAGGGAAGGAGTTGATTATGAAGAGACTTTCTCTCCTGTAGCTATGCTTAAGTCCATTCGTATATTGCTCTCTATTGCCGCTCATTATGATTATGAGATTTGGCAGATGGATGTCAAGACGACTTTTCTAAATGGTCATCTTGAAGAAACCATTTATATGGAGCAACCAAAGGGTTTCATAGATAAAGATGCATAACAAAAAGTTTGTAAGTTAAATAGGTCTATTTATGGACTTAAGCAAACATCTAGGTCATGGTATATGAGATTTGATGAAGCAATCAAATCTTATGGGTTCACACAGTGCCTTGATGAGTCTTGTGTATACAAACTCATCAATAACACATGTGTGGTCTTCTTAGTTCTGTATGTTGATGATATTCTACTTATTGGAAATAATGTAGAATTATTATCAGATATAAAAGCATGGCTAGCTAAGCAATTCCAAATGAAAGATTTAGGAAATGCAAGCTACATTCTTGGGATTCGTCTAATAAGAGATCGTAAAAATAGAATGTTAGCTTTGTCTCAAGTATTGTATATTGACAAGATGATTGTCAAATATTCAATGCAAAACTCCAAGAAAGGTTATTTACCTTCTAGACATGGAGTTATTCTTTCTAAAAAACAGTGTCCTGACACACCACAAAAGGAAGAAGATATGAGACGTTACCCTTATGCATCAGCTGTTGGGAGCTTGATGTATGCTATGTTGTGCACGAAGCCCGACATATGTTATGCAGTAGGGATAGTTAGCCGGTTCCAGTCAAATCCAGGATTAGATCATTGGATAGCAGTCAAACATATTCTCAAGTATCTAAGGAGAACGAGAAACTATATGCTAGTGTATTCTGATAGGGATTTGATTCCAACTGGATACACAGATTCTGATTTTCAAACTGATATGGATGATCAAAAGTCGATATCTGGATCAGTTTTCACCCTTGGAGGTGGAGCCATAGTTTGGAGAAGTGTAAAACAAGGTAGTGTTTCAGACTCTACTATGGAAGCAGAATACATTGCTGCTTGTGAAGCAGCAAAAGAAGCTGTGTGGCTTAGAAAATTCTTTAGTGATTTGGAAGTAGTTCCAAATATGAATAAGCCATTGTCTTTGTATTGTGATAATAGTGGTGCAATGGCAAATGCTAAAGAACCTAGAAGTCACAAACGAACAAAGCATATAGAGAGAAAAATATCATGTGATAAGAGATATAGTGCAGCGTGGAGACGTGACTGTTCTGAAGATTCCATCAGTTGAGAATCTTGCTGATCCCTTCACCAAGACGTTACCTGCAAAATGTTTTGAGAAACATCTAGAGGGATTAGGGATTAGAGACATGTCTCATTTGCTTTAGGGCAAGTGAGAGATTGTTGGGAGTAATATGCCCAACAAGCAAATGTAATAGAACACTTTTGTAATATATGAATAAATTTATATTGATTGATATTATGTTAATATTTTATATTATGTTTTATAAAATTCATAAAAAATTCCTTGGTTATTTATGCTAACTTTATATTAGCATATATATTGTATATATGTGGGATAAAATATAAAGAGTAATAACCAAAATATGTCTATGATTTATATTTGAAGTATGGAATCTTCAAATAGTTCATAGTCATAAACATAGTTTATCTCATTAAGAATGTATAGTCATATCCCGACTAAATATGTAGTGACATAAGATAAATATGTTTTATATAATATGATTATATAGGACTGGACCAGATATAATTACATTGTTCTAATAATTTCTGTTAGATATAGAACAATTAATTTTATCATAATGATGGTCATATATATATGATCTTAATTCGTTGTATTTAATAAACTCCTATTTTTGTTTTAATTTATTCTTTGATTTA
>JAJTVF010006954.1:0-15745 GCA_022433065.1 Begonia loranthoides
AACGAGACTAGTAGTTTCTAATCTCTCTCTCACAACTCCACTTGATCGTCCAGTGACCCTCTCTGCTAATCTTAAAACCTCTTTTTCTTTGGTGATCCTTTCGAACCTCTGAGTAATCTCTTTCATTTTCCACTCAAAGGACTCATTAAACTTGTTACCACCAGGGCTGAAACGAGAAAAGGAAGTGCTAAAGAGTTTGCGTACCTTACTCGGAGAGGCTTCAGTCTCCGGCATGACTTGTTGGCGCAAAACTTCAGTGGAAAACTCGTCCAAGATGTCCTCCACATCATAGGCCAAGTCTGTGAGATTGTCGAGCCAAATTTTGATGGGCCCTTCAGTCATCTGCCTTTCTTCTGCGTCATCCAACACGATTTTCAGTCTCTTGAGGAACTGATTCCACTGATTGACCTCAGCTTCCACGGAGTTTCTGCGTGCGAACTTTAGAACTTCTTGACAGGATATCTTACCGAAAATGACACTGAAAGCAGTAGACAAGGCCGCCTCTGTAACAATTTTGCCTTCCATAGAAGAGAAGTGGTTATGAGTTCAGTGCGCAAGACGAGATGTTTGGAGAGGGAAAACAGTACCCAGAATACCGAGTCTAAGTGTCCAAGTCTTCGTCTTCATCTGAAAAATAATTGGAGAGAGAAGAAAAAAATGGCGCATCCAACAAAAATGGATTGTTTTTCTGCAGAGATTCGACCATATCCTTTCTGCATGTCCTCTTTCTTGGTAAGACCACCCAACCCAAGATTTCTTGGTATGTATTTTTTTATTAGCAAACAGAGAAATAAAAACGAGAAACAAGGTTTAAGTTGAACTTCACAAAAAAATAATTCTGAAACAGAAGAATAATTATTTGGAAACACATTCTGCTTTTCATTTAAAATCAAAGCACTTTGGAAAATGAGGATGAATTTAGTAAAGTCTTCATTCAACTTTTCTATCAACTTACTTTTGACGAGGTTCAACGCACTTATAATCCTTTGTTCTTTACAAGATATTGTTCACATATTATTCACAGTTTCATTTTCTAGAATAGAGCAATTCCATTTTGAACGTATTTGTTCAGCACTGAAGGTGCTAATATATAGTAATTATATATGTTTTATGAATCTAATATTTTTATTAAATTTTTGACTTTTTTATCTTCAAATGACTATAATTTTCGTTACAAGTATCAGAATTGATCGCAAAATGTATCAAATCGAAGCTCTCTCAGAGCTCTATGATTTGTCATGGGTTCAACCCATGACCCCTTTTCTCGAACCCAAAATCAATCGTTTAAGCCCTCAAATTTGTAATAAAAATTAATAAAAAATGTTATCAAAAATTTGCAATTAAATTTGCAGAAGACATTCTGATGGCCGTCTGGCCTTCCTTCTAGCTTTGACGCCGCGGCGTCTGGCCTTTCTTCTTGCCAGACACCGCGGCTCCAGATCAATTTGTTAACGGCAAACAGATAGCGATGTTGGATTTGTCATTTTTCCATACGTTAATGGTTGACTTATCATTAATCGCAAACTACAATGATTAATTTGTCAATTTCGTACTTTCTTCACACACAATTAACCCTACTATGCATTTAGAACACACAGCTTAATAATCTAACAAAATAGGATTGGTTTGTTTGACTTTTAATAAAGAAAAGAAAATTGAAGTAATGATTGGAATATGTCAAGTTCTTGTCAACCAAGGAATGAGAGGTGTCATTGTTTTGATTTATCATCCATTTGTGTGACATTAAGTTTATTATATTTTAATTGTGACACATTTTTAAAACTTAGTTTAAAAAGACCGATGGTCAATAACTCAAACAATAAGACCAGATCTAAGACTATGGTTTCTAAAGAATAGGCCCAAATAAGAAAATGAAATCCATTTTTCAACGAAAAGTTTGAAATATAATCCCTATGACTCAACTAACAGTTGGTATTGTGGCGACAATTTCTCCCAGCTTTAGATCATAATAATGGTAAATGCTAGAATAAAGAAGTAAAGTCAGATTGAAAACATACACTTAACACAGGACAAAGATAAAAAGAACTTTAAGTCAAAAAAGATTCTCATGACTTGTGAAATTATCATGATAATCAAACAAAATTTGGGAAGGAATCGATAGAAGATCATCTCTAAACACGACAAAACCTAAATAGCACGTCTAAGAAATCACATTTTCCATAAAATGTCACGTCAAATGAGGCTAGTTGACCTGAGTTCTGTTCAAGAAAAATTAGTCTAACACGTGTAAAAGAAGCCCAAGTTAGCTTGAGACAAGGTGGGACTTGTCAAGCTTGAGTCATCAAGCTCATCCAAATGCCAACATTTTAAATTTTCAAATTGGGATCACTACTCCTGAAGATTGTTGCGACCTTGTAGAAACATTTTGACAGCAAGATCCTTTAGCACCAACACAATATTTTGAAGACTTTGCTTCGACTAGAGGTGACAAACAAGCGGTCGAGCTTAAAAAAAAAAATGACTTACCGAGACTAACGAGTATAGCCTAACAAACCAAGCGAGCCCAAAGAATCTAGCCTAACAAGTTCACAAAAAAAAAAAAATTAACTCGAGTCATCTCGTGAGCCATAAGTTAAACGAGTCGAGCTGAACCGACGAAATGAGTCTAACGAGCCTTAACAAGCTAAGTTTTACGAGCCGAGCAAACATAAATGTTTCTAATTTATATCAATGTAATGTATATTTTTTTTTTTATATTTAGTTATTTAAATTATAATAATAATTTTTTATTATAATAGCAAAATATAATAGTTAGTCATCTAATTAATAAAATTATTTAATTAATATATAAAATGACATGTATTGAGATAAAAAAATTATTTAAGACGATTCAATAAAAAAAATATATCACACGAATATCATTACAAATATTTAACTTTGTATATTATTGATGAAATATTATAAATTGAGAAGTAAAATATTAAGATATTAAAAGAATTTTTAGTGAAAAAAAAAACAAAATATTGTATTTATAGAAGAAAGGAAAGAGAGATAGAGGAAAGAAAAGACTATGGGGGATGGTGCAATGCTCATATGAAGATATTTTTCTCATTAGTATTTTGGTTGTATGGGTTTTGTAATATTTCTTGATTTTGTATCCAACACCACATCCAACAGACATACATGACGTAGTTATAATTAGTGTTTCTAGCGATACTCGAGAAATAGTATAATAAAAAACTATTAACTAAAAAGATATACAAATATCATATTTTACTGAATTTTATATTTTAATAACCAATTTGAGTTAATTAGTCTAATTAACAATGAAAGATATTTAAAATAACAAGATAGACAATAAAAAAAGTTCACTTCGAATGATGGGTGTTAGTTGCATAACTTAATTTCATCGATAAAACTTTCATCTTGGCATTATAAAAACAGGTGGAGTACATTTGAAGGTATAGAGATAAACAAACCACCGAACCGAGCCTGAAAAAGTTCGGCTCACCGAGCCTATCGAGTTAAACGAGACAAGCATAACAAGCTTAGCGAGCTCAACGAGTTAAGCCTAACAAGCCTGACAAAAAAAAGGTCAACACGAGCTAGGTCACGAGCTATGAGTAAAACAAGTCAACTCAAGCTTGGTTTGCTACAGTACCAAGCCGAGTGAGCGAGTTGGCTCGTTTAACACCATCCTGTCATTAAGTCGAGTGAGATTGGTTTGCAGGGGTGATGGCAGTGGCAACGGGAAGGAACGATTGACAGCCCCTGCACCCGGTCTGTCAACGTTTCTCTTTGGTTCTCTTGGACCGGTTTATTTCATTCTAGCTGACACATTATTGCACGTTATTCCCTTTACAGATGGGAAGCACAATTTCGAGAATGCAGAGTTGGACAGCCTCTGGAAAGCATAATGAATTAAGGGGATGCTGTCGGGAAAATAATTGAGGCTAGTGGATAAATTGGCAAAGAGGAATTGAGAGTAGAGGAATGTTGGAGAACTCTTCGATGTGAAGAGTTGAAGTCCGAGTACTCTGACAGATTGAGGAGTAGGAAAGGAGACAAAGAGAAGAACTAGATTCGAGTGTACTGCAAGTAAGAAGGTTCTTCCTGCGTTTATGAATTCTGTTATGGATTTTAAATGTAAATATGATTGGAATTCAAGGAAGGATGTTAGTAGTGGATGATGTATGCTCTGTCGATGGATTGGTTCTCCGTTTGATATCAGCTTGTATATATGTTGATGACTTATGCTTATGTTGTTGTGCTGCTCTTGAATTTTATGAAACTCTGTTGTTGTGCTGCTCTTGGATTTTATGAAATTTTATGCATGGATGTTGTTGCAGAAACTTGAGAATGTCTTGTTAATAAATAGGATTGTGAGGATGTCTTGTTCTGAAAATGGATTTTCAGTTCTCTATCTGTTATGACTTACGGAATTATGGGCTTAATTATGTTAATAGTTAGAGTAGAAGATAAATGAGTAAAGAATGTGAATAATGCTTCTGTAACTGGGTACTTCGGATGAAATGTATTCTGCCATTATTAGTGATTCATTTATAGTTGATTGATGTGCTGAATATTGTTATGTAATTCTATCCAATTGATTGATTTTATGGGAGTAATTGTGGAAGATAAACTTGTGAAGGATTATGGTGGTTGAAATTTCTGCTATGTGAATAGGTAACGAATGGATTAAAGTTTGTTGCTATCGTTTGTTATCTGTTCATTATAACCATGACAAATTGGTAAAACTCGGTTATTGTTATGCTATCTGAAATAGAGAGTACTCTATTGTAAGATTTTGGTTGTTGCTCTTTGCATATATTATTACTCGATGGAATTGGTGCTCTGTTATTGGTATTCGGCAGTCGTATTTATAATGGATAAATATTTGTTTAATTGGTCGATAAAAATAATTGGACGAAAAATGTGAAATGAATTATTAAATAAATAAACAGAATAACAATATCAAAGTTGGGATTTATAATTGATAAATATGTTAATAAATAAATGAAATTATTTTGAAGGTATTAACGAGGAAAAAGATAAAGATCTAAACGCATTAGGACTGCGGGAAAGTTCTTCAAAGGTAAGAAATAAGATCCGGTGGTCAGTGAAGGCCCTGCATCACAGGATTTCATGTTTTTAATTACTGTCAATTATTATTGAAATTATAGTTAGAATTAATCATGAAAATTATCGTTAAAATAATGTCAACATAATTACTACAATTATTGTTGTAATTAATGCACGAAATAATAAAGAAAATACTTGAACGTAATAATGAATAAAAATATATAAATTGCTTTAATTTCGTATATGGCAGTTGTACTACTTTTAATTTCAATATACTGTTATGAACTGTACATGCATCATGATATGGCTTAAAAAATTGCTGACATATGCATATCATATTAATAAATGAACCAATAAACGTAAATAAGTGTATGAGATTGTGGTAAGTAAGTGACAGTGCTTGGTGATAACACCTTTAATGGATGTATCTCATCGTCAGAGTGATGGTTAAGCCATAAGACCTGATGATGTATCCTTTTATTCCCTAGACTGATAATCTCATACATCTGGACTTTTAAGTGAAACTAATGAGGTTTACGACTTTCAGGAGTTTCAACCTGAGGACACGTCACCAATGCCCTACCTATAATTTTCGCACGTCAAACAATCAACCTTCACGCAGCAGAAGGTATCAAAGGGGATGGCGGGTCCATCCCTCAACATGGGCACAATAAATCTCAAACCATGTACGGAATTTAAACTTGAGAAAACATACTACTAATAAAAACGGACGTGCTGTCGAACAGTCCCCGTCATTTTTCAAGTGTGGTAGTCCACAAAATAATCATTTTGGAAAACGGAATAGGATGCAATATAACGCAAGAGGTATAGAAATCCCTACCTCGACGGCGGTCTGCCTTACCAACCAGAGCAACCAATTACGCAAGAATCGTATCTCACTCGCTGAAATTGACCAAGCCTGACAAATGTATAAACGCGAGAATATCATAATTAAATTCTAGAAAAATAAGCGAGGGTCCTATACAAAGACCAACCAACTTGCAAAGAATTCCAATAAAGTTTCCAACTTTATCTAACAATATTTCTTAAACTGATAATCCAAATCACGAACACCTACACGGCTTTAAAAATCAAAAGTCTCATTCCTTTAACATTGATAGATTCCATTTCAACCATACAAGTGATTCGAGTATGTATAATGTAACAATAACTATCAGCTTCTCAACCTTATCCTAACTTATCCTTTTATTCAGCAACCCATAACAATTTAAATCTATCCATGGTATTCAACTCAACAGTGCTTAAAACCCAAACATATGACACTTTAACAAAACATAAATCACTTTGCATGAATATTACTTTCTGCAAATTTAAGCCTAACGAATCCAAGCAATATTCAGATATTTATCACTAATTCAGAAACCACTTTATCAGCTTTAGCCCAATCAATAGGTTTGAACAAGATTTACATCCATTCCCGAAGCAAGAATCCAACTAAACTTTTCACACTCAATAGACCACAATCACAATGCACTACTTATCCAAAAGAGGGATTCGACAATAGCACTTTCCTACGACATTATTTCATCAAATTAGTTTAATGCAGAGATCATTCAGTTCTACAACGAAACAGAGCCACTAACAACAAATCCCTCCTAATCAGAAACAAATCACATTCAAGACCAAATATCGGAATAGAAATATCCAACTCACCCAACAGAACAAAACAAAACCAAGTGTTCTGTTCTCGCCAGAATCAGATCCGGAGCTGCCCTTGCCGGAGAATGTCCGTCCGGGACCCTTTAGATCGACTGCTGTAAACCCACAACACAGAATCAACGACAACACAAATCCAAACTTAACATCGGAATAAAACTCGGATCGAAAAATCTCACCCATTGAACAGATCGGAATTGTCGCCGGAATCGAAAAACAGGTTCAGCCTCGGAGCTCCCGTCACCGATCCGAACTCGTCGCTGCCGGAGCCGGAAAAATGGGTTCGATTTTCAGAACTCCCGTCACGGAACCGAGATCGCCGCTCGCCGGAATCGGGACTCTGCTCCGGCCAACACTCCGTCGCGCAGGGTGTCCCTGACCACCGTCCGAACCGCCTCAGACGGAGACGATCCACCACTTAACGGAGTTCGCGAACGTCAAAATCGTCGCCCCGGCCGACGTCGTTGTTCGCAGCTTGAGAGCGCTCGGTTCGGCTGCGCTGTGGCTGCGTTCGACAACGACCAAGAACCCGCAGCTCGGACGCTTCGGACGGCGTCAATGGTCATCGTCCAGTCGCCGGTCGCCAGTCGTCTCTTGCGAAAATCGCCCGGCCGGCGCCTCCCTCTTCTCCCTTCTTCGGTTTCTCTCCATCGGCAGGGGAGTGATTTTGGGGGAAGAGGAAAACTAGGTTTTCCTCTTCTCCCGATTCTAATTAATTTTTTTTTTTTTTTAACAACTTAAACCCTGAACTTTACTGGTTCAAGGGCTTTGGGCGGGATTTTTCCCCCTCTTCTCAATCCCTTTTCCTATTTCAATTATTCTAACTCATTTATTTCCTTTATCCAATAATTCTCTAATTTCTTTTCCCAATTCTAATAAATGTATATAAATCAATTATACACATTATATATCACATAGGCTATTCAAATTCTCAATTTAATCCAAACATCATCTAACGATGTTATAAATCCAATTTAACTGTCCAATTTCGTTTCTTAATTGGATTCTTTAATTCGAAAAAAATTTCAACTTCACGATTTTGACCAATTGACCAAAATTGCATACGTGGCCGCTACACGACAATTCGGTCAACTTCAACGCCATGACCGATTTTCAACGCGAAAAATTTACACGTGGAATTTATCATTAAAATTTCAAGGCTTTTACAAGTACCATCTTCCAGGTATTCTTCTAATGAGTATGTTTTGTTAACTGATTCTAGAGAGCCAGAATGTTTTACAGAAGCAATGGAAGATGAGCATAAAAGCAAGTGGATTGAAGCCATGCAGGATGAGATGCAGTCATTGCATGAGAATCATGTTTTTGAGTTGGTAAGGTTGCCTAAGGGTAAGAGAGCTTTGAAAAACAAGTGGGTGTATAGAGTAAAACATGATGAGATTACTTCACAACCCAGGTTTAAAGCAAGATTGGTTGTAAAGGGGTTCAGTCAGAGAAAGGGCATTGATTTTGATGAGATATTTTCACCAGTTGTAAAAATGTCATCCATACGTGTGGTTCTAGGCTTAGCAGCAAGTCTAGACTTGGAAATTGAGCAGATGGATGTGAAGACAACCTTTCTCCATGGAAACTTAGAGGAAGAGATTTATATGGACCAACCAGAGGGTTTCACAGTGAAAGGAAAAGAAGGATATGTTTGCAAACTGAAGAAGAGTCTTTATGGTTTGAAGCAAGCACCAAGACAATGGTATAAGAAGTTTGAATTTGTTATGGGGGAGCAAGGCTACCAAAAGACAAATTCTGATCATTGTGTTTTTTACCAAAAATTCTCTGATGATGATTTTATCATTTTATTGCTTTATGTTGATATGTTGATTATTGGCAGAAATTCTTTCAGAATTGACAAGTTAAAGAAGCAATTAAATGAGTATTTCGCGATGAAAGATTTGGGTCCAACAAAGCAAATACTTGGCATTCACATTCATCGAGATAGAAATGAGAAGAAGCTATACATGTCACAGGAACGATACATTAAAAAGGTGCTTGAGAGATTCAATATGAACAAGGCTAAAGTGGTTAGCACACCTCTTGCTACACACTTTAAGTTAAGTACCATGCAGAGTCCTTCTACCGATGAAGAGAAGGAAGATATGGCTAGAGTGCCATATGCCTCAGCAGTAGGAAGTTTGATGTATGCGATGGTTTGCACTAGACCTGACATAGCCCATGTAGTTGGTGTTATTAGCAGATTCCTTTCTAATCCAGGAAGAGAGCATTGGGATGCAGTAAAGTGGATTATGAGATATCTACAGGGTACTTCGAATTTGAGTCTCAGTTTTGGAAGTGGTGAGCCCAAGCTAGTTGGCTACACAGATTCAGATATGGCAGGTCATGTGGATACTCGTAAGTCTACTTCAGGTTATTTAATTACATTTGCAGGTGGTGCTGTTTCTTGGCAATCAAAGTTGCAAAAATGCATTGCACTTTCTACAACAGAAGCAGAGTTCATTGTAGCAACGGAAGCTTGTAAAGAGTTGCTATGGATGAAAAAGTTTTTGGCAGAACTCGATGTCAAACAAGAGAGGTATGTTATATTTTGTGACAATCAAAGTGCCATTCACCTTGCTAAGAATTCTACTTTTCATGCAAAATCGAAACATATCGATGTGAGATATCATTGGATTAGAGATGTACTTGAAAGGAAGTTGTTGGAACTTGATAAAGTTTACACCAATGATAATGGCTCGGATATGTTAACAAAAGCACTAGAAAGGGGAAAGTTTGAAAAGTGTTGTTTGCTTGCCGGCATGGCAAGTCCCTCCACATAGCCGAAGGAGAAGTTTGTTGTGTTCGGCTTTAATGCTGGACAAGGGGCCCACCCTTATTAAATGAAGTGAAAATTTTAATAAGGATGGAGAAGTCTACACAGGAGAGAATGTAGAGAAGAAAAACAGCATAGAGAGAGAGAGAAAGCAGCGGCGGGAGCGGGAGAGGGCAGATTCGATTTTTGCCCTTGCAGGTTCGGAAATTCTCCATTTACCGACGTTTCAACCGTTGGATCGACGTGAAAATTGGACAGCATGTTCATGACGTTCTGGGTAACATTCTGAACGGTGGAGATCGTCGTCTGAGCTCTCTAAGGAGGCAGGTTAGGGTAAAAACGAGACTGCACTTTCAGTAACCCTAATTTTATCCTCTCTTACGGTTTTTTTGTTATCTACCAAGATTAGATTGTTAAATCTTGATGATTATTGTATGCCTCTAGTTTGTTGAACTAGAGAGAACGTTGGTGTACCTATTATTATTGTTATAGTGGAAGGTTTGATTAAGCGGCCTACGGGTCCCGTGGTTTTTATCCATTTTGGGGTTTTCCACGCTAAAATTGCTGTGTTGATTTGATTCGTTGTTACTCGACTATTAGTGTGTCTGCTGTGTTTGCTTTGTGATTCAGATTAGGTTCTAAAGATTGAAAAATCATATTCCGCATATTTGATTTAAGGTGATTTTTCTCGACAGTAGACAGGGCCGCCTCTGTAACAATTTTGCCTTCCATAGAAGAGAAGTGGTTATGAGTTCAGTGCGCAAGACGAGGTGTTTGGAGAGGGAAAACAGAACCCAGAATACCAAGTCTAAGTGTCCAAGTCTTCGTCTTCATCTGAAAAATAGGTGGAGAAGGAAGAAAAGTGAATTGTTTTTCTCCCGAGATTCGATCATATCCTTTCTGCAGGTGCTCTTTGGAAAATGAACTGTTGAACTTCATAAAAATAATTCTGAAAAAACAGAACTATTCTTTGGCAATTATTTATGGAAACACATTCAAGTACTACTTTTCATTTAAAATAAAAGCACTTTGGAAATTGGTGATGAATTTAGCAGAGTGCTCGTATGCTTTCTCTGTTTCTGCAGGTGGGTTGGCTTGATCTGAACAGACTTATTTTCAAACGCCCTTTCTAATGAAACAGAAACAACATCTGATAAACCTTCCATAATCTCTTTCTCTATATTGTAGCCCAGTTGGGTATATTGCCTGCAGCCTCCTTCACTATCTTCACAAACGTCACCTGATCACACCATGCAAGCACCATCTTAAAACCTTATTCCATCCATGTAATGGAGAGAGAGAAGATCTTGTGGGTTTCTAAGATGACCCAATTCGGCTACTATGTACAGTTCATCGGAGAAAACTACTAAGAATTCTGCAACAATTCTTTCATTGTTTTTCTTTTCCATGTCATTTTTTCAACGGGTGACCATGACTCTAAATTTGTTATGCATGGTCTTATGAATGATATTGGCACGTGGATTACGAGGGGGAATGTGCTTTCATTTACCCCCGGCTGGATCCTTTGACTTCGACAGAGCCTGGTAAGAAAGAGCGAAGCTGTAGAGTTTTGAAAGTATTTCCGGCGGTCTAGTGTTTATGTTTTAGAGTTTTAGTAGGTTTCTTCTTCTGTGATTGAGAATTTCTTCTGTTTAATGATCTTTCTTAGTATCTTTGGCCATGGCATTGGAGTTCATTTGTTACAGTCGGAAAGACCAGAGAGAACGCCAGAGAAAAAGAAGATAAATCCAAAAGGAAGGCTTGATTACGTGCGGGCGATCCTAGAGGAAGGAGGAATCCTCGTCGAACAGCTGTTCTTCCACGATACTGATGGATTCATGATCGAGATGTGCAACTGTGATAATCTCCCGGTCGTCCCTCTCGTCGAGGAGGTTGCAAGATCATGCTCCTGGGTAAACCTCCAGGTAAGAACGCCGCAGCAGCAGATCCAGCAAGTAGTCCAGCTCCAGCGCTAGTTTATGAACCAATAATCATTTTGATTTTGGTTGTGTGAATGTGACTCAGTTTTACAGCTTCCACTTGCTGTTAACTGGCAGTTATTCTTACCATTGGATTAATTGAGTAAATCAGTTAATGAGGGTTGAAATTAATGGTATGTTGAGGAATTTATTTTCAGGGCTTGCCTCGGGGCAGAGGGTTGTTGCTACTGGCTGAAATGAGCTCAAGCTGGAAACCTCGCCACGGGAGATTATGGAGCTGCAGCCGTCAAGATTGCAGAAGAACATTCAGAATTTGTGATGGATTTTATTTCAGCAATATAACACTAAGATCAAGGGTGGAGATGATCTCCCTACAATGTGTAATTCTCCAGTACTGGTACACTTAGAGGTTTCCGCAATGTGAATTGCTGCCTACAATTTGTAATTGCAGGTCATACACGCGATTATAGAAATATTTAAAGTGCAGGCTGCTGAGAGCATTTGAACAAGACATAATTTATTTACATGATTGTGATCAGACATGCCCACATCTTATACATACAAGCAACAAATAAGCTCACCCTCTTCACCGAAACTCCCCCATTTCTTCATGGTCTATAATAAACCAAGGAATAATAGAAAGTTTTGGCCAATACTCTCCTTCTCTATCCAGACATCTCTCATTCAGCTGGGGACATTGGGAGATGTTTAGATATTGAAAGTTTGATGGGAGCACGTGGATTGGCAACTCTCGCAACTTTGGACATGCAGAGATATATAATCTTTCAACGGAGGGGAGTTGGAATGCCACCGCTAAGCTCTCCAAATTTTGAAAGTTATATATCGAAAGAGTACGGAGTTTTGGAAGAAATAATGGAGCCTCTTGTTTTATGTTGGCGCCAGATGCATCAATTTCTAGAAATGTGAGAAAGAGAAGAGGGGAGGGGCGCCCATTGAAGAAGCTTTCTACCACTTTCTCACAATCCTTTATCTCAAGTTTTTCTAGTTGGCAAGGCAAATCTTGTCTGTCAAACAATTCCAGATTTCGACACCTCTTAATTGCCAAATTTCGAAGGCAGGTGAGCTTTTGTATCTGCTTCGACAACCCCCTCAGATTTTCACAGTCAGTAATTATAAGAGTTCCCATTCTCTGAAAGGTTGCTATATTTTCTGGCAATCTTCTCAAATTTAAACTACATATAGTTAAATTTTCAAGTGAAGAAGAACAAGCTGCAAACATCTCCTCTGCTCCTGATTCTATGTCTTCAACATTATCAATTTCAATACACTCTAGTGATGACGATGGGTGTTGGACATTCTCCTCATGTGAAGAAATACACATGCCTTTTTCAACTGCAGTGCTTCCCAAAGCCAAACTTTTTAGATTTTCAATGCATAAATTTACGACAGACGCTGGAAATCTTGGCAGACTTTGAAGATGATCACATTGATAAATCCTTAAATATTTGATGGAATCGGAAAATCTAGGCATGCTTTCAAGAATTTTACAATCGGTGATTGTTAACCTTAGAAGTTTATCAGGAAATCTTCCTCTAGGAAAAGTAGTGAGAGATGGACATGACTCAATTGACAACGTCTCAAGGGCACACTCAATGGTGTTGCTTCCGTCAATCATAAACCCCTCGGGAAGGGATTTTAGGGCAGCACATCTATAGATCTCCATTCTCTTGAGTGAGCATGGCAACCTCAAGGCTCCAAAGCCTACTAATTTAACACATCGTTGAATGTCCAACGTCTCTAGAGATGGAAGGTAGTTCAGTCCTGTTTCATCAACAGCAACTAACGCCTCAAGTCCATCACAATCTGCAATCCTCAGTGTCTTAAGGCCAACCATTCCCTCTATTCCTTTCCCATTTCTGGCCAACGTCTTTAGCTCTCTGCAGCTTTGAATCTCCAATGCTTGGAGCTTTCCCAACATACTCACAAGCCTATCATCCATGTAATTCAGTTTTTTTATGTTTTTCAATTCTAATCTTACTAGCGAACTGAGGTTTTCCAAAGCCTTCAAAGTAGACTCACTACATTCTTCGACAGTCAATTTCCTTAAAGAAGGATGTTTGCACTCTAAATTTGTCAAATTTGGACATTTGGTAATGCTCAATTCTCCAAGCAAAGGAAGCTGGTTGGGTAATTTCCCAACCAACAAAGGACAATCATGTATAACCAACTTTTGTAATTGAGGAAATTCAACTCTATCTTTGTCTTGGAACTCAAAATCTGAACACCATTCTTTCAATGCATTCATCTTCTCAAGAATTAGAGTCTGTAGAGAGGGAAATGAATTTTTCATATTTCCTAAAAATTCTTTCCCCACATTTTCCACCTCATGCATGTTAGATATTTGTAACATTTTGAGTGACGTCAATCCTCCCAATGGCGGCAATAAATTCACATTCCTACAATCAAGAAGATAAAGTGTCTCTAAATTAGTAAAACTAGAATGACCAATCCATTTTGAGAAGCGTTTTTCATTGTACCCAGAAACTTCAAGACTTTTTAGATTGAAGTGAGGCTGGAGTTCATCGAGTATTTGAACTTGCTTTTCATTTTCTAGAGCATTTGCCTCTTCCATCCATTTAAACCCAAGTGAAACAAGTTCTTCCTTTGCTTTTAAATTAACATCTCTTGCATCTTGAAAATCAACCACTTTATCCAATCCCCAAATGCAAAGCTCTCCCTTGAGTGAGAGTCCTTTTAGTTCCTTCAATATCAACCCTTGGTTCTCTCCAACAATAAATTTTGTCAAGATTTGAAGATTCATGAGATGACCAATTCCCAACGGCATCACCTTCAATTTGGGGGTCTCACTAATATCAAGAAGTCGGAGGTTGATGAGCTTTCTTATTTCTCCAGGAAGTTGAATGAGATTCTCACACAAATTTAACTTCAAAACCTGTAAATTCAAAAGGTCACAGATTGATTCTGGCAAGAGTCGTATTTCTGTGATAGACATGTCAAGATGCCGCAATTGTTTCAATTCAGAAATTGAATCAGGTAGCTCATATATCTTATAACCTCTCAAACAAAGAAATTTTAAATATCTCATCTTTAGTATCACTTTATCCCAAATAACATTACTAAAAATAATACCAGAAAAATCATTGTGAAAGGCTATGAATGATCTCAGTCTCATTGATGATGAAAATTTCTCAAATCTTTTTGCAACTTCAGGAGGACGAGACACAAATGATAAATGACGGAGTTTTTCAAACTTTATATCATCTTTACTATCCTTGTCATAGGGTAAATGCAGACATATTCGCCCATTAATCCACGTGGCAAGATCATTCATGAGATCATGCATAACAAATGTAGAGTCATCATTTATGGTCAATGGTTGAAAAAATGACATTGATAACAAATCATTAAAATACTTGTTTCCTACTTCCATGAAGTTATTCGATTCTCCTAAAAATCCTTGAGCCATCCACCCCAAAATCAAGTCATCCTTCTTAAATTCACCACCTTTGGGAAAAATAGCGCAACAAGCAAAACATTGCTTCAAATGCGACGGAAGATAATGGTAACTGACTCTTAGAGCTGGCAGAATATCACAATTGTGTTGCGGCAACTCCCACATATTACTATTTAATACCGCCCTCCACTCTCTCTCATTGAATTTTCCACGCAATAGTCCTCCAAGGGCCTTGGCAGCCAATGGCAGACCATTGCATTTCTTTGCTATCTGCTCCCCCATTTCTTGCAAGGACTGGTGCCCACTGAAAGTATCAACTCCAAATGCATGCAGAGCGAATACTGACAAACACTCTTTAGGTTCTAAATTCTTCAAACGATGCACGAACACTGCACCTGCAGTGGTCGCTACATTTTCAATTCGAGTAGTAATCAACACTTTGCTACCTTGCCCGCCTGCTAAGAAAGGCTGAATCAGAGCATCCCACTGCAAGTAGTTCTCATTCCACACGTCGTCAAGAATGAGAAGAAACTTCTTCTTACTGAGCGCATCTTTTAACTTCTCTTGAACAGAATTTAGATCACCAGAGCTGGAGGTCAAACGCTCTGCGATTTTCACGGTGATCTTATAAACATCAAATTCATCTGAGACGCAAACCCAAGCCCTGATTTCAAAGTTTTCCTTGACTGTCTCGTCGTTGTAGACGAGCTGGGCCAGCGTTGTCTTCCCTAATCCACCCATACCCACTATGGCTACCACAGAAAATGGATTTCCATTGGAATCACTGGCTACCACAGAAACTGGTTTTCCATTGGAATCTCTGTTCAGTAGCTCATCGATCAGGGTTTCCTTGTCCTCTTTCCGACCAAA
>JAJTVF010006968.1:0-10074 GCA_022433065.1 Begonia loranthoides
ATTAAGTTTAAACTAAGGATAATAATAATTGTGAATTATTGGAGAATATGGAGTGATTTTACTTTGGATTATATTACCCCAAAAAATAAGTTTAGTAAATGTCATAAGTTTGGGGAATAATTTGTGCCGATTATTGGGATGGGGATTGAAGATTTACTATATGATTTTGTAGATGATTGGTGGTTTATGGTTTAAGAAGTTGTTAAAATAATGAAGGAATTGTTGAATTAGTAAAAAAGAGTGTTAAGTTAGTTGAAAAATTACAGTGGCGAAAATAGCAGATGACAGCATGGAGCAGGTTGATCACTAGGTAGAGTGTTGGTCTGGTCGATCCCGTGATTGACCAGTTCCACTTGAAAATGCAGAAATGGGGTATTTTAACATTGGACCTGTCAATCATATCGATTGGCTCCACGTAATTTTCCAGTCTCCGAAGAAAAATTTGTAATCCTGAAGCGACGTTTCCTGTGCTTCCTCCACGTGTCCCCCTTTACAGATGACATTTCATGTGAGGGGCTAGGTGAAATTTTTGGGGGATACATGATGGGTATTTGGGAAGCTGCTAATAAAATAGCCAAGAGAAAGGAGAAGGTAGAGTGGTGTGTTCTGTGAGGGAGAAAGACAAAGAGTGTTTTGGAGATTACAGAGAAGAAAGAAAGGGTCGAGAGAAATAGAGAGAAAGAGAGGAAGATAGAAACGGGGAGTCGAGAAAGGAGAAATGTGAGACAGGGTGTGGAAGCTTTCTGGAGAGTGCTAAGCTAGGAGAAGGAAGGAGAAGAAGAAGAAAATGATTAGAGCTTCCTGCATGTTTGGAAACTGTGAGATTGAAGGAGTGTGAGGTTGGAAGTTTGGAGTGTTTTGGAGCTTTTGGTTGTCTGCTTTGTCTTCTTCCTCGGGTGTGTTTTAGGTAAGAAGGTTCCTTCCTACTTTTATGGATTTTATGTGAAGAATATACTGTAGAAAATAACATAATGATGTGTGTGGTGCACTGCTGGTTGGTTTTGATCTTGAGTTTGGTTCTGCTGAGGGATATTTTTCTGCATTTCCTTCCTGTTTGTTAGATACTGAAAGAGAATGCATATTGCGATGCTAAAAATGGTTTCTAGCTTTCTCTCTATTTTATATGTGGATATTTCAAATGGGGTATGCTCAGTTGGTGTTGTTTTGGTTATTAGTCGTGAAGATTGTTATGTTGTTGAATGAGCTTTTGTTTCCTGTTGGTCACAACTTCATGTAACCTGTATGAAAATAGGTTAAGTTAATGGAAATTATTCCCTACCTTATAGTTTTGATATGTATGCTCTGTTGGTTGAGGGCTTTAATGACATATGTTGAATGTGAATATGATAATCAGTGAATTGAAAAATGTGTTAAGTTTAAGGTTCTGTAAGTTAATGTTACTCTTTTATTGGTTATTGGGTTGATGATATAATACCCTGATAATATTTTTCCCGTATACGTGATGTAATTAATTTTTGGGATAATTAATATATTACATTACGTGACGATACATGTTAATTTCTAATGTATATATATGGGGTAAATATTGAAAAATAATTGAAGTATGAAAAATTGGGAATAAAATGTGATACAATCCAAATTTCAAGATTGCCAATGAAGCAATCGGCTAGACTATATTCTAATAATTTGTCCACCAATCTTCAAACGAACACAACTTCATAACCGTATAGAATTAGGAGTTGAAATTTAGAGGGACTTATAATAACAATTTCAGAATACACATATCAAAATTGCAGCCTCTAATTCGAACAGAACAATCAGTTATGATAAAATGAATACAGCTCACGGAATTAGGGTTTCCAAGACAGTTCTGGCGACCTGGAATCAAGCAACGAGTTCTCCACGAGCATAAGTCTTTTTAGCACCAATTTTGGAGGAGAAAACCTTAACAATATCATAATGAACGCTACCAATTTTGAGCGCAATCTAACAAACAAAAGTAGATCAAATCCAAGTCACAATCTCAAGTCGGAATATGGTTAGCGCAAAACAGATTCTCGAATTGACTATAACCTTTCCAAAACACAACTTTCCAATAAGAAACTTCAATCAAATCAACCCCAAATCCAGAGTTTCGAAAGTTAACAGCAAGAACTTCAATATCACAAGATCCACTTTCAGTATTCACAATAATAAAAATAAGAAAAACTCCAAGGAGTCCGTACACCTCCAATGGGAGAGGGGGCGACTTTCTCGGCCTTACCAAATCGGAAGGTACTCTCCAATGGGATGTTGCTTCTTCTACTTCCACACCACAATAACCACCATGAGAAAGGGATGGCTTGGAGGAGGCATCAAGATCAACTTGTCCAAGAAACAACAAGAAAGAACGAGTTGATGTAGAGAATGAATGGCCGAGTGGAGAGGGGAGGCTTCCACGAGTCTTCACACCAAGAAACAAACTAGGGTTTTTAATTCTTCAAAAGTCGTTCAACAATGCATTAGGGGGAAACTAAATACTCCATAATGACCTTGAAAATCTTAAAAGACAAAAATGCCCTTGACAAAAAAAAACTAGGGCATGAGGGCTCGGTTTACATGCAAACCGAGCACCTCCAAACCTACAAGCATAAATTGAAATAAAAATTCACCACAAATAATTCCCAACCAATAACCAGCAACAAATATCCAAAATTGATAGATTTAACATAGAATAACGTTAAATGGATCTCAAATAACCTTGTGAGCCTTGACTCCCGAAAACTCCTCCAAGTCGGAAGAAAAAGGATCTAGCCGATTAGGGTTTGCAAGGCTCCACGTGAGAAAAAGGCAGGGAGCTTCTTGATCTTCATGTGTTGGCTTCTCCATAAGGTCTAATGCATTAATTTCCCCTACAAAAAAAAAATTATTAGATAAAAAGGAGCATCATGGCTCGGCTCTTACAGTAGGGTCTTGGGACACATCAAAATGGATAATGGCGAATTCGAACACAGTGGAGAAAATGTATAACCAATGATTTCGGACGCACGCGGATGGGGGATCACGTCCAAAAAAGCATGGAACGTCATCCCAATGTTTGGGACGATACAGGATGGGACCCCGTGTCCAAATTTGTACCCTATTTGTAACACAACTTTTCAGACGGGATTGGACAACCGCAGGCGATAGCGGACGATGTGGCTTTGAATCTGTCCAATTTTTGACAGATTTTGACAAGCACAGACGAAGGCAAGAGCATAGTCCTTCGTCTAAAAATGCAGCTCGGACAGTGAAAATGGGGATTTCGGACGAACTGAGGCCAGAACGCACTCCCTCATCCGAAAAGTCCCAGTTCTGTGAATATAATAGGTTTTAAATGACTGAACATTTGTCGCGTAGTCCATAAATATGCACTAAGGTGACACAGGATACACTCCCCCTGTAACGACCCGATTTTTCATAACTTTTAAAAATACGCTAAAATTTAAAACTTTTATTTAACCACTAAAACCCTATTTATTTAGAACTTTTTTAAAGAAATATCAGAGTGCATCTAACCAGACCGCTAGTAACCCTTCGTTAAACTCATTATAAAAGTCCAATTAATAAAATGTGGAAGCGTTATAAAATCTTTTATTTAAAACATAGTGGAAGCATAAATTACTTTTCCTTTGAAAACGTGGCGGAAGCGTAAATAAAAATTTAATTGATAAAAATCCTTTTTAATTAAAAGCGTAGTGGAAGCACAATTAATTCATTTAAAACAATTAATAAAATATTACTTTATAGTTACAGCTTGTTCATCTTTACTTTAATTATCCTGACCAGCCGCAAGTCTCGCCCACGCAAATCTTTCATCAACGGCTCCTAAATCTGTTCGTCATTTTCCTACATCGCAAGACATAAGCTATGAGTCTAATGCTCAGTAAGTGATAATACCTATCATAATACTAAATGCAGTTTCAGTTTTCACTTTTTTCTTATCTTCTTATCTTTTACGTTTTAATCATCATTTTCGTCGTTTTCTTCTTATCTTTTATCTTTTGTGTTTTAGATCATCATTTTAATTGTTATCTTTCATTGGTCGTTCTTTTCATCGTTGACCTCCGATATAGTAGCAATGGCATAATCTGAAAGCCTGCTAACCATTGGCCGTTTGTCCCGGCATAATCCAGAGACTGTCCCGGCATAATCCAGAGACTGTCCCGGCATAATCCAGGGACCTTGCAAACGATACAAGCAGGAATGGCATAATCCGAAAGCTTGCTAGCGACAATGGCATAATCCGAAAGCTCGCTAGCGACAATGTCCACAAAGGACTTAACAGTCTTGCATCATATCGCTGCCGTTTTCTCTCCTTTACTTTAATTACTTTAGTTATTTCTCATTTCTCTTTACTCTTTGTAGCTTATTATTCGTTTGTTATCTGTTTCTTCATTCGTCATCTGTTTCTTCGTTCATGATTTGTTCCTTCGTTATGCATTATTATTCATTCGTTATTTGCATCTGTCTCGTATAATACATGTGAATGCATACAATTTCTGAAAGTATAAATAAACATCGAAACAAGCTGTAATGCCCCAATATTTTAATAATCAGGATATTACAGGGTGTATTGGGCGCGTTAGGCCTACGAGTATTTTAGTAATAAAGAATAAATTGGATTTAATTTGCTAAATTAAATCAATTAAAGGGTATTTTAAAGTAAATAAATAAATTGGATTTAACTTCATTAAACAAGTGGGAAATGATTAGGGATTAAGAGGTAAAGGGATAATTAATTAATTAATTAGTGAGTGATTATATTAAAATGGGGATTAGCTATGAAATATTGGAAAATTAAAGGGGATTGGAGGAAAACTAGTTCATGACTGGGCGGTTCACTTCAAGCTAGTGGTTTGAACAATTGAATGAAGGAAGGGGGGAGGTGTTTTTTTATGGCCTTCGGCCGTTTTGTAGAGAAGAGAAAGAGAGAGAGGGCGACATGAGATCGAGAGGGAGATCAGAGCGAGAGAGCCGGCGACGTAAGGAATGGTGACAGTGGAGGCTATGGCTCGAATGGGGCTCTCTTGTGCAGGTTGTGGACGACAAGTGAATGGCAGGCTAGGTCTCAAATTCGGAACTCCCGTGGGTGAGTTTTCCGGCGACGATGGAGGTATGTTCAATCAATTTCCTCTTCCTCCGTGGCCTTCTGGTGTTCGTGTGATGGCAGGGATAATCGACATTGTCGATTTGTGATCGGTAGTTTGGACGAATCAATAGGGGGAGCATTGGGTCGGTGGCTGAAATTGGCGATTCAGTCCAGCTTACAGTTGGGGTCGAACCGGTGATGATGAAACCAACAACTCGCGTGGGGAACACTCTAGAAATTTTAGAGAGGTTGTCGGTGGCTGGTTGTCGCTGGCAGAACGTTGTCTCTTGGAGAGGGAATAAAAATGGCAAAAGAGTTCCTTGAGGGAGAGGAGATGTGTTTTGTCACTTCATTGTGAAGTTGAAGGCATCCTGGAGCTAGGTATTGCTCTTTGGTAATTCTTCTAAAATCCAAGAACTGAAGCGGGATGTGAGGCTGAGGATTGAAGTGCGTTCTATTGGTGATGTTTTCTCCTCTGTTGTTTAATCATTGGTTCTGTTTTGGATGTTAATTCCCACGTTGATGTTGAGTAGTATTTTGGAATGTTGTAGTTAATTTGAGATGTTCAGTTGTTAAAAATCTTGGTTTTGTTCATGTGGGTTTCTGGCTGGTTCTGTTAGTTGATTTAGATTGTAGTGGTCTGTTGTGTGGGAATAAATCACTGCTGGATAATGGATAATGAACTGTTGTGATGGATTAGTTTTGTTCTTGGATATTGGATTCTATTTCCAGTAAAGCATATTGTTTCTATCAAGGCTTGAATGGCAATCTTGCTGTTGGGTATGGCATTTCAGTCAATAGGATGGAATTGTGCACTGTTGAAGAGTGTTTTATATCTCTTTTGGTTACCTGCTAGATTATGAAATGTATATAGAAATGCTTTGTTTACTTGGAATGTTTATGTTCGATCTATGATAAGCATATAATTAGGGGAGAATCATGTTAAGTTTCATTTAATATTGTTGTAGTTATCGAAAACGAATATTAGGATTAATTATTAAGCTAAGTCTATGAGATTAATTAGTAAGTTAACGAGTGGATTAAAAGATTTTAGTAATGACTAGCTATTTCTAATGAAGGTATCAGAAAGAGATAGAAGATAAAGATTCGGTGCTAACGCGTGAACGCTTCGAGGTAAGAACTTGGGTGTGTCCTTGGCTTGAGGAAGCCCTACACTGCAAGTAATGGGTGTGTGAGTATTGTTGGTCTTTCTTTGGATGATTTCTGCTGCTATTCCTTTGTTGAGTTGTGGTTGTATGGTTTCTGTGTTTTTTAGGTTTTCTGCATTTGTTGACATCCTTGAGTGGTTTTTATAAACTTGTGAATGCTTTGTAGACTTAGTTTGTTATTATATTGTTCTTAGCTCTCTGTTAATAATTTGTTGTTAGTTGGTATGCTTTATATGTTTCCTTGTCGTATGTTTGGATGCTTGTAGAGTTAGTTCTCTGTATTCTCATTTGAGTTGGGTTCCATATAATTGTTTTGCATGTTTTCCTTAATATAAAGGTAGGTTAGTGTTGATAGTTCACTGGGTGAAATTCTGTTATGACTCTTGATTAGTTTCCCTTGCCGTTGGTTATTCCCATTGTGTTGATAGTGTAGGGTGGTAGGATACCATATTGCTATGTTATTTCTTGTTGATATCCATGTTAACTGTTAAATTGAGCATGTTACCAAATTTAAAGTGATTATAATAAGTGTAAGTTAATCGGTTGAGAACATTAAACTAATTTTTAATTCATCAAATAGGTTAACTTAATTGATTTAGTTAACCTCAGTAGATAGATAAGGTAAGTAATATAAACATGTTAATAAATCTAGGTTGTAAACTTCTCTAACTTGTTACGTCCTTTGATGTGTTGTCTTGATTTATGTAATATTTTACTTGTCGTTGTGCGCTGGTATGTTTGTTGTGGTTTTGCTTAACTCCTTGAATGTGCTGTTAGGATAGTTCCTTGTATGCCCCTTTAAGATAGTCTTATATTGCTAAAAACAATTAGGAACATCACCACGGGGTGGCCACATGTCTTGAGTGAGGAAAAAAAACTAATCTTTCCCTTATTGGAATTACAAGACTAATTGACATAATTAATTAGAAATCGTAGGATTCCCCAAACTCCATGCTCCACGTACGAGCTATTCCTAAAACACGTACTATTCCTAATATACGTAATTAAAGGATTGGTTTGGGGCGGACCCATTCCAAAGAATTTAAGAGCGGCATTTCATATGCATAAACTCATAGGTACACGTACGCGCAAAGTTTCTCGAGCAATGAAGAAGCAGTGGATGAGGAATTTGCACGAGCGAGCTTATGGTTAGCCAAGCTACGAGAAGTAAAGATAATTGGGTTGTGATTGATTTAAATTATGCTTTTCCTAAATTGTAATTAAGTGTTTAGTTTGTTTCTTTAAATTATTTACGCTTCCGCAAATGTTTATTTTCGCAACATTTTAAATAACTATTTGTTTTCAACGCTTCTGCATTTTATGAAATAAACAATTTTTATAACGAGTTTAATGAACGATTAGTAGCAGTACGGATTAGGCGCACTCTGACACGTTTTCTCAAATTTTAAAGCATTTTCAAAAAGTGACGAAAATCCGGGTCGTTACACATGATGTGAAAGTAGTAAACAACGAAGCGTGCAATTAAAACTATAAACAACGAAACATGCTAGGAAAGCAGTAAGCAACGAAACGTGCGGTTAAAACTGTAAACAACAGAACGTGTGGTTAAAACTGTAAACAACGAAACATGCTAAGAAAGAGTAAGCAATGAAACATGCATCTCCTAATCTTGCGATGTAGGGTCCGAAGACCAAAACACATGCATATCACATACCTCACTCACTTAAAGTGTTCAATGCTCAGCCGTTATTCTTTTCTTCTCTTTTAGTACCTTCACAATTTAGAAATATCTAGTCATTACCAAAATCATCTAATGTTAACTTACTAATTAATCTCCTAGACTTAACTTAATAATAAATCTCCACATTCATTACCCATTATCATCATGTCTTCGTCGGACTAACAATTTGATCTTAACAACCAACAGTTAACTAGAGATTTAATAACAACTTAATAAAGGTGAACTCACTTAAGACTTATTCCTTAGAAATATTCAATTCTAGAACCAAGCTATAAATCACAGCATATTCATTATCAAAGCAGGAACCAAAAGCAGAAACTTAACAGGTTTATCTCCAAATATCACAATTCTACGCTTATCAACATCCACTATATTCATGCTTCACAAAAGAATAAAAGCAGTAGTTAAACAGATTACCTAAACAGATCACCAACTTAACAACATATTCCATTTTATAATAACCTAACAGAACCCAAATGATTATCCCTTCCCAATAAATCTATTCAGAAATCCAACGGAGTATAAAACCAAAAGTTGTACATAACAAGTTCACATCCAATAGATTAACACTTCTAACATATACCCAAGCAAGGAAACATCATTAAATGATAGATTAAACATCCAACAACAGGGTATACATTTTACAGTCCAATCACACAGTCAATAATCAAAAATGAAGCATTAGATTCCTTTAAGGTTTTCAAGGCAGAAGTAGAGAAACAATACGGTAAACAAATTAAAATCATGAGGACTGATAGAGGTAGAGAATATTACGGTAGATATACTGAGGATGGACAAGCACCTGGTTCGTTTGCTAGATTTCTTCAAAAGCATGGAATTATTACTCAATACACCATGTCTAGTTCTCCGTATCAAAATGGTGTGGTAGAAAGAAAAAATCGAACATTATTGGACATAGGGAGGAGTATGCGTAGCAGCTCCAAACTTCTAGATTTCTTGTGGCCTGATGCACTTAAAACGGTAGTGTATATGAAATCAAGTTTTTACCAAGGCTGTCGAAAAGACGCCATTTGGGTTATGGAAATGTTGAAAACCGAGTTTGAGACATATACACATTTAGGGATGCCCGTCTGAAATAAGAATTTATAATCCATAAGAAAAGAAACTAGATCCAAGGACCATTAGTGGCTATTTCATTGGATATGCCGAGAGGTCTAAGGGGTATAAATTCTACTGTCCATCTCACATCACTAGGATTGTGGAATCAAGAAATGCGAAATTTCTTGAAAATGACTTGTTTAGTAGGAGTGATCGATTTCAAGATATTGTTTCTGAAAGAGATCACATTGATGTTCAACCCTCTAACTCAAGTGATAAATTGATTGTTGTGCACAACATTCCTAGAGTTCAAATGAGTGTTGAACAATCAATAAATGATATTCCACAAGCTCCTGATTATAATCTAGTAGATTGAATTCTTAAGGAAGTTCCAGAAATTGTTGATCAACCAATTGAACAAGAAATTTCTCAAGAAAATGTTGAAACAACACTAAGGAGATCTATTAGAGAAAGAAAATCAGCTATTCCTAGTGATTATGGCACGTATCTACAAGAGTTATACTACAACATAGGAGCCAAAAATGATCTTGAGACATATTTATAGGCCATAAGTTGTAGTGAATTAAGTCTATGGTATGATGCCATGAAAGACTAAATAAATTCTATGAATTCAAATAGAGTCCGAGATCTTGTCAAGTTGCCTAATGATGTAAAAGCCATAGGTTGTAAATGAGTCTATAAGACTAAGAAAGATTCGTTGCTAAATGATGCACACAAAGGGAAGGAATCGACTACAAGGAGACTTTTTCTCTTGTATTTAAGAAAGATTCTCTTCGCATTATTTTGGCGTTTGTTGCACAATTTGATTTTGAGTTGCAACAAATGGATGTGAAAATGGCTTTTCTCAATAGAGAGCTAGAGGAAGAGGTTTATATGAAACAACCTGAAGGATTCTCCTCTTGTGATGGTGAGCATTTAGTGTGCAAGCTTAAGAAATCTATATATGGATTGAAACAAGCGTCCCATCAGTGGTATTTAAAGTTTCATGATTTTATCTCTTCATTCGATTTCGTAGAGAACATTTATGGATCAATGTATATACCAGAAGGTTA
>JAJTVF010006978.1:0-15214 GCA_022433065.1 Begonia loranthoides
TGACCAAGTCGTCTTGCTTCCTCTTGGGCAAGCATTATAACTTTAATCGCTTTTTCAGTGAATCGCTCAAACATTGCTTTTGGAACACATCTGGTGGCCCTTCTTTGTCTTCGAGAAGAAAGAGAAATTGCTATTTTGGAATGAAAATCTTGCCCAGGCCTGACCATGGTATCTATAGCGTTAAAACCTCTTAATCCTGAGAAACCTCTCATCCCCAATCCAGGGAACCGAAGACTACTCATCATTCTGACAGCCCGTTTCCCATTTGCAGGTCCCCTCAACTGGCCATCCTTCTCCCCAGAGACTAACCCGGGTATATTTGTTGACTGTACTAGAACTCTAGCCATAATTGTCCACGAACTGCCTGCATTTCGAAGTAAAGTTGATGAAAAATCTTGGAAAAGCAATTGCAAATTAAATACCCAGCTATTAGTACAAAATTTGAAAGGGATAATAATACACCCCTGCAATTAAAATAAACATGGAACCAATCCAAAAGCCATACTCGAGCACATATAAATATAATAAAAGAAGTGTCTAGTCAAACAGGGTACACACGTAACAAACAAAAAAGAGACAAGTTGAAGTAGTTTTGTTCAAACCAGGTAGTCGTTGAAAGAAGGCATACAAGAATCAACGATAAGCCTCGCTGGGCCTTCAAAAGGAACAAAGAAACGAGGAAACAAAATTGCATAGCTGCATATCCGAAGCTAGAGAATCCAAATATGGAAAACATCTCAGATAAGGAGGACATAAACGGACTGTTCTCAAAGCGCAATCAAAGCAAAGCGCAATGAATTAAAAAAAAAAAAGATGATGAGGATGTAAATAAAGCCCTAGCAACCCGAATTCATAGAAATCCAAACTGAAAACACATGATGAAAGCATAATCCTCACCGGAATCCTCCAAACAATACGAATAACGAGCAAGAAAACACTAGATATATATATATATAGAGAGAGAGAGAGAGAGAGAGAGAGACCTGCGGAGTTTCTAGATTGAGAGAGACGATGGAGTTTCTAGATTGAGAGAGACGATGGTAAAAGAGTTTTAGTACTGTAGGTCGGCTTAATTCAATCGTAAATGTTTGGGTAAATAACATAGACCCTATACTTTTTGATCAACGACAAGTCAAACCCTGGAGATTATTTTTTAACAACTAAAACTCTGAACTATGAGAAAATGTCGCCGGCGACCTCGCAGTCATGATTTCCGTCCAGAGCCGTCGAGGTTAACGCCCCGTTTGTACCCTGTCTAGCTGCGTCGAACGGAGTCGAAGGGCGATGGCAGAGCCGACGGTCGAATCGTCCAGAGCCGACCGAAGTACGACATTCGCTGGCCGTTGGATCGACAAGGATCGTCCCTCGTCTGGATCGACGGCCAGGATTGAATCTGGCGTCCCTGCCAGATGCGATGACGAACAAAGATCCTTGGCCGTTGGATCGAGCGAGGGACGTGCCTCGGATCGACGGCCAGGATTTAATCCGCCTGGCGAAGACGGATGTCGATCCTTGTCCATTGGATCCTCGCCTGGATCGAACGGTCAGTAGTGACTCCAAATTAATTGGGTCACGTGCGGGTCACATGCGATCCTAAATCGCAAGAATTCCTCATTATGACGGACGTCCGTGGGAATACCACGGACGTCCCTCTTTAAATAACACGTCATCAGCATCTGGACGGCATCCATCGGACCATGACGGACGTCCGTATGAAAATGACGGGCGTCCGTCACTCTCAGATTTTATACTAAAACCCTAACAGAGTCGAGCACAAAAAGTCCGACCATTGCCATAGATATTCGAGAGAGAGAACTTGTTTCCCCTTACCAACTCCCTCAACGTAAGCGAACGAACAAGAGTGTTGCACATCACATGGAGTCGTCAAGGTGTGCTTCTTCATCATACATGGTTGAAGAATCCATTGACTGTGGAATGGAGGTGGATCCTAATCCTAATCTTATTTCGGCAGTAGAGACCAATGAGAATCGGTGGTTCTACCACGAAGCCGGTATAGAATTGCGTTCAATCTCGGGATCCCTGGAATCGGAGCTACGTTCGATATGTGACTCAGAGGATGATGATTGGGCAGAGAGTATGCATCCCCAAATTGAATGTTCGTCCTCGGAGCTCTGTCTGGGTAAGAAGTATAGTGCGTTGAAGGATATTAGAGATGAAATGGTTAATTATGCTTTGAAAAATGGGCAAGGGATCAGGTTTGTTAAAAGCGAACGACATCGGATAACTGCTGTGTGCAGTGATGGATGCAATTGGTGGCTTCACGCTTCAAAAATGAAAGGTGAGCTGACCTTTCAAATTAAGAGCTATAATGAGGAGTACACATGTGCACGACAAATGGAAAGCCGACACGCTTCCTACAAATGGGTGGCAAACCAATATTTGGATAGATTAAAAAGTCAACCCAAGTGGGACCTTGCTTCCATAATTGAGACTGTAAGGAAGGATTTTAATGTCAATATTTCTCTGAGTCTTGCTAGAAGGGCAAGGAATTTAGCATAGACTTTAAACGAAGGGGATGGTGACGAACAGTACAAGCTACTTTGGTCCTACGCAGAAGAGATTCGAATATCCAATCCAGGTAGCACACTGTTGTTGGTGGTAGATTTTCCAGATTTGGTGGCTCGTCCAAGTCCAATATTTAAAAGAATGTACATGTGTTTGGATGCGTGCAAGAGGGGTCTGAAGGAGTTTGGTAGACCCATTATTTGTCTTGATGGCTGTCACTTGAAGAGGTGTGCCCAGGCCAATTGCTCACAGCTGTCAGCATTGATGTCAATGATGGGATTTATCCAGTTGCTGTGGCACTTGTTGAATCAGAATGCAGAGACTCTTAGACCTGGTTTTTGTGTGCTTGCTGACGGACTTAGACAGTGACATAGGCAGAGGATGGACACTCATTTCCGATCGACAGAAGGGGTTGGTGCCTGCTATTGAACAATATGCACCAGCAGCTGAGCATTGATTTTGCCTAAGACATTTGTATGCCAATTTCAAAAAACAATTTCCAGGAATACAATACAAAGATATCATGTGGAAGGCAGCAAGGGCCACAACATCATCGAACTTTCAGAAAGAGATGAGTAAACTACTTGCGCTCGACCATACAGCACATGCATATATGCAGAAAATTAACCCGAGGTGTTGGTCAAAACATGCATTCAGTCCTATCCCAAAGTGCAACATGGGCCTTAATAATTTGAGCGAGTGCTACAATGCCTGCCTCCTGCCAGCACGGGACAAACCAATCCTCACTATGTTCGAGATGATTAGAACGGGCATAATGACTAGGATCGTTAAGAAACATAAGCAGCTGGCTGAATCAACAGATCTTTTGTGTCCTAAGACCACAAAGAAGCTTGCCAAACTGAAACATGCGGCTCGGAATTGGCGTCCAACACCTTCAGGATGTAATCGGTTTGAGGTAAGCGATGGTAACGAACGGTACGCAGTCGATCTGGACACGCGTACCTGTAATTATAACCAATGGGAGCTGACTGGAATCCCATGCGTGCATGTCATCCCTTGCATCAATTTTATGCGGACTTCAGCGGAGGATTATGTGCATGCATGGTACCATCGGGACACATACATGAGGATGTATTCTCATTTTACCCAACCTGTCAGTGGCTACCACATGTGGCCTGCAACGAACCAGCCTCCAATTTTGCCACCACCAGTAAAGAGACTCCCTGGTCGGCCTCAAAAACGAAGAGTGCGAGATGCAGACGAGCCCCGTAGCAGCACGGTACTCAGCAGGAGACATATCCCTATGACATGTAGTCGTTGTCATGGTGTAGGCCACAATGTCCGTTCTTGTCAAGGCGGAGGCTCAACAGGTGGCACCGCAAGTGGCAGTGTAAGAGCAGAACGCTCATACGACACCTTCATGGGGTTTAACATTGTTGCCGATACACAGGTGCTTAGATTGTTATGCTTTCTTACGTTGTTCTCACTATGAGCGTTTCGTCTGACATGAACTTCCTTTTGTGTTTTGCAGGAGTCCGTCGCCCCACACCCACATCCTTAATCATGGAGCTTCATCTACGTATTTGTTTTGTTCATGTATAATACACTTAAGTTTTTAATACATTGAAGTTTATTTGTTCATTTACGTAGTTGTTTGGATAATATTTGTTCATGTATAATACACTGCATGTGATGGACGTCCGTCATGTTAAGACGGAGGTCCGTCATGTTAAGACAGACGTCTATCACATTCAGACGGCCGTCCGTCACCTTGAGACCGACGTCCGACCCCTTCTGACGGACGTCCGTCACATGCAGACAGACAGCACTTGCCCTGTTTTGGGCGCCCCTCGCGCCAACACAAAGCAGATTACAGCCTACAACAAACCACAAAGCAGCATGAAGAAAACCACAAAGCAGACTACAGACTACAACAAATAATTGAATTCAATTTCAATTGAGCCACTTGTTCAACGTTTTTTCTATTCTTTCAACTCTTTCACGTGCTGCACCTCTTGCACGTCTTGCACCTCTTGCACGTCCTGCGTTTCTTGTATATCTAGAATACGTTACAGGTGGTACCGTTGCAAGTGGCTGAACAGGTGGGGCCTCTGGGAGTGGCTGAACTGGGGCCTCTGGGCGTGGCTGAACAGGTGGTGCCTCATCAAATATGGAAGGCTCTGTGTCCCGGATGTCGATGATGTTGAAGTGCAAATCGGAGCTCATCTCCACACTCGTGCACTCCTCGTAGAGTTCATCTCGATCGTACGGATCGTGGAGATGGAAGCCCTGCCCATTGCATTTGGACATCACCGACCACCCTACAGGGCGGGAGACTTGAAATATGTCGTGTTGGCTGCAATTGGAACTGCAAATTAGTTTGTCACGTCATTCAAAGCGCAAGTCATTCAAAAACATACCGTTTTTTGTCCACAGGTGCCATGACAATTGCAATTGAATCCGGCATCAATTGTTCGTACGCATACTACGTGTGCATGTCAATCGATGACATGAAACAATCCATCTCCGGGTGGCACTGTAGGAGGAAGAAATATTAAACCATGTATGATTTCATGAATGAATAGAAGTGGCTTACATGGATCCAGCCAATCGTCAACAAACCCTCCCTCATTTGAACAACGGCGGTGTCCTCCTCATTTGTCATCACGCACTGCATTTTAAGAACACGATTTACGTAGTTATTTTTAGTAACAATATAATATAAGTTGGTTAAACATTCTCACATAGTCAGGAGCGCCCGATTGCTTTGGCACAAGGAGAGTTGTGATTGAATATATCTTGTCACCCTGTAAATCAACAACACGACGCACAACATTAATTTTCTAATCACAACTGATAATAAATTTCAAATGACGTTGCTTCTTACCTTGGAGCCGCAAAGGAGAGGACACGTCTCCTTATTATTCTTCGTATTGACCCGTGCAAGTGCCATGAACTCTTCCATCAAATTCACAGGCTGCAATGGAAATCCAGTGTAAGTGTAAATTCTACACATTGTATAAAACCAAATAGAAGACATACCACTTGCACTGTCATCCTCTGACGAGCGGTAGGACCCACCACTGAAGGACCTGGGGCCAAAATCTTTTGAACTTTAGCCAGAGTTGGAGGAGGGGACGGTTGCCTGATGATCGGAGACCTGCATAATTGTAACACATTGTTAATCAACGATACTAATGCATATAAGGAAATTACATATAAAATCAAAGACATACTGGCATCCGTCTGGACCGGCATCGGAAGATGTATGAGATGCTGATGGATGAGATGGCTAGGCGGTTGTGCGAGCAGTTGCCATATGCGTTTGTACTTCTTGCATCTGTAGTACAGTGGCTTGAAGTTGACCAAGTTGACTCTCCTGTCTATCCAACTTGGCTTGAATCTCGCCAAGTTGGGTGACAAGCCACTGCCACCTCTCTTCGCTGCTGAGTACGGAGGGCGACGATGAGGACTGGGGTGGGGGAGGTGCATCATCCGCCATAGGACGCACAAAATCGTCATCCATAGGACGTATAAAATCGTCATCCACCTCCACGTGATATGTCGGTTGTGCGTTTGCTGTCCACGAAATTATGGCAGTGCACATGGAAGGAGCAGGTGGAGCTGGCATGGATGGCGGTGGTGGAGCTAACGATGATGGCCGTGGTGGAGCTGACGTGGATGGCGGTGGAGCAGCTGAAGTGGAAGGACGAGGTGCAGGAGGTACAAGATGTGCAGGAGGTACAGTTGCCACATCTCCTCTGAATACCCATTCCCCTCGTACTTTTTGCAACCCCATCCGCGCCAATGTAACTTCATTATACATGTCAAGTGGTTTTTCTTCTGTTCGTCGCTCTGTGTGAGGGACAACCAACCCGTTGCTGTCAATAATGCGCTGAATGAGCCAATTATATGGGAGATTCTTCCTTGCACTATTCAGAGTTGCTTTCATTTGCTGCATAATGACGTATGCAAGGTTGAACCTCTTCCCATTGTATAGCTTCTCCATTACGTACAAATCCATGGCTGTGACAAGGTCTCTATGTCCATCACGAGGCATAAATGTGTGCATGATCATGTGATGGATGACCCTTGCTTTCGCATCGAGGTCTTTTGATTTAGGCCAGAAGAAAGACTCAACGGCTGTAGGATTGCGAACCAATTGCTTCAGCAATGCAAGACCTTCTCCTTTTTGGACAAATTCGTGGTCCTTTGTCGCATGGTAATACTCCTCCAACGGCTCCTCCGTGGAGCATCCAATGAGCTCATTTAATTGTCCTAGAGTTATCCTAATCTGTTTTCCAAACAGAAAACTCATCAACTCTCTATCACTTGATTTGTCCAACTCCAAATTGGCATAAAACAGTTTGACAGCTCTCTCATAGAAATAACCTCCCATTGTGCACAGTTTATCCAATCCAATTCGTTCAAACATTGCCTTCAATCCAAAATCAGCAAATGAATTGAAATTTACCTTCTTGGATATAATTATTGCACGGGGTACAATGTCCTTCTCGTACCGTACATGGGCGGAGGCTGAGCTGAACATCCCAGGTTCTACAGACTCCACTGGACCCGTCGTCTCGGTGGGAGCCACCACCTTACGCTTCTTCGACGCTTGACTATTCCTCGGCGCCATTTTCAGATTCAAAACTCGGGGGTTCGGGAATTCGTCGGGGGAAATCGGGAATTCGCTTGCGATTTGAAGTATAGGGCGATTTCTAGGGCTTGGACGCCCTTCGCGAGTATAAGCAGCGTTTTGTCATCCGTCAGGACGAAAACGCGGTCGTTTTGGTTATGACGGACGTCCGTCATGGTCCGACGGACGCTGTCCAGATGCTGATGACGTGTTATTTAAAGACGGACATCCGTCATAATGGGGAATTCTGGCGATTTAGGATCGCATGTGACCCACACGTGACCCAATTAATTTGGAGTCACTACTGACCGTTCGATCCAGGCGAGGATCCAACGGACAAGGATCGACGTCCGTCTTCGCCAGGCTGATTAAATCCTGGCCGTCGATCCGAGGCACATCCCTCGCTCGATCCAACGGCCAAGGATCTTTGTCCGTCATCGCATCTGGCAGGGACGCCAAATTCAATCCTGGCCGTCGATCCAGACGAGGGACGATCCTCGTCGATCCAACGGCCAGCCAATGTCGTACTTCGGTCGGCTCTGGACGATTCGACCGTCGGCTCTGCCATCGTCCTTCGACTCCGTTCGACGCCGCTAGACAGGGTACAAACGGGGCGTTAACCTCGACGGCTCTGGACGGAAATCGTGACTGCGAGGTCGCCGGCGACATTTTCTCATAGTTCAGGGTTTTAGTTGTTAAAAAATAATCTCCAGAGTTTGACTTGTCGTTGATCGCAAACTATAGGGTCTACAGTGTTATTTACCCTAAATGTTTTGTATGCTATACTCTCTCTCGACACTGGTGATTGACAACACGACACGTCGTCCGTTTATCATATTTCAAGCCCTTAAGTTTAATTGCATCAAATTTAAAAGCTTAAGCGGAGGCAAGCAATATCAATGGCTAATTGGTGATGCTTAACCCAACCGAAAAACGAACGGAAGTAGTCGACAAACACGAGACGATGGATCGACAGATAACCAAAATATACATGTCTAGTGAAAACTTTAACTTCTAAATTCTAGTTTTTTGTAAGAACTTGTAAAAAAATATCAAAAGAGATCATGTTTGACCTGCGCACACCGACCACAAAAATATCGTAGAGAGGTAGGGCTTAATGCGATGGTGATATTCAACAAATAAGTATTGTTATGTTCTAGAGAATGAGCTTGAGAGAGGGCTACCACGTTTAAGGGAGGCGGCAAATGCACAATTCACCCTGTTTTGACACAGAGAGATAATGACAACTGATGATAATAGACAACGTTTTAGAGTTCAGTAATTAGACCGAGTGCAATCTAAATCCTTAACAATGATCTATTATGTCGAAAAGTAGGGAGTAAACATAGGCGGTGTATCTTGTTCCATTAGTGCATGTATAAGGTTGTTGCAGTGTGACAGTCTGCCCTGCGAAGGCTAAGAAAAGTTCAGGTGTGGGTTCAACCCATATCAGTGAGAGTACACAATCTCACATCGTTTGTGAGAGTAGAAAATACATAGTTTATAAATAAAGGTTCTCCTCCCTACCTAGTACAACTCGTTTTGAGTTAATCCCAAGAACAAAACTGTGAAGGTTTCAACCCAAAATGGACAATATTATACAGGGAGCACTGAAGGACGTTACACGCAGTGATGCTATACTATGTTTTTATCAAAACAAATTGAAGACATCTAAAAAAGTTCCTTTTTTATTATTTGAATGAATGATTCTTACTCTATGCTCTAAGATTATAGCTTTCTCTTTATACGTTTTACCTTGATCATCACAAAAAACATTCTAGTGGGCAAAATAATGGGAAGAAACGCAATTGAATGCTATTACTCGATGATTAATATAACAATCACGAATTGGTTGCTGATGAAACTATTCATCGTTCATTCTTCACTCTCGGTTTCTTAATTCTACAAGTCGAGTCCAAAAAAGAGACAAGACGTGAAGTTTATACAATGATGTATTATTTATTCAGTGGTAAAAAATTATATAACTACAGTATTTCTTGTTTGAGAGGATATGACTTGTTCCTTGAACGAACATGTCTAAGCTCTCGAACATAGAAAGAATAAAGTCTTTGTCGGTAGAAATTCTGAGATTCGACTTTGAATCTAGCTATTACTTTCGATGAATTTCATTTGATTCGAAATTCATTTTCAAACAAGTCATATGTCCAGCCTCGTTTAGAGGCTATGCCGCTTTCTTGTGCTATTGTCGGTGGTGGGTTTGGTTCGAGCATGATGAATCTCATAGATGACATGTTCATCTATTTGTGTACATGAAAAGTAATGCAAATCATTACCCATATTAACAACAAAAAGTTTAAATTTTAACTTGTTAAAAAAAATTTAGTCTAACATTTGCACCTAAATTAAAAAATAAAGTGTAATTAGTAAAACAACCACTTAACTATCGAATCAATGACAAAACAAAAACTAAACAGTTTTTGTTAACAAATAAAACACTTTACTATAAAAAAATAAACAAAACAAATATCACTATCATGTCTTCTGTTATAATTTGTGACTGAGTATGTCTTCTGGTTTGCCTTTTCAATAACCATTTACCTCTATTGTACACATCAGCAAAAATGGCTTCTCTATAAAAGCTCTAGTAAACTATCATTCTAGTTACAAAAACATCTTTTATCTCTCTTTGAAACTAAATCCAATAATTTGAAGAAAGAGAAAAATGGTTTGAAAGTTTGAGAACAAGTATCTTCTACCGACAAAATTGACGATTTATGGAAAAGAAATAAAGCAAAACACACATAATAAATAGATCACTCACAAAAGACTCATATAGAATTTTCTATCTGCATTCTAGTGACTAAAAAATATAACTCTTTTGAGATTCAAACAATTGAACAGTTAGGGAGAGAGCGACCGGAGAATGATGACTTCGAAAAGAACCACAAGAAAAAAAAATTAAAATACAATTTTGAAAAAATGCTTTCCACAATAGAAATAGTATTTTTTTCAACTTAAAGCGTATTTTAGATAGTGGAAAACGTATTTTTTGCAACGAAAAGAGCATTTCCTTTCATTTTTTTAATATTTTTCACAACGAAAAACGTATTTTCCACCACGGAAAGAGTATATTTTACGGAGAAAAAGGTATTTTCCACCGACAAATACAATTAATTAAATTAGCAATTAATTTTACATAATAATAATAATAATATAGTAATTAATTAACTGGTAATTAATTAACAAATTATACAAATATCTCAAAATTTTGGTAATTTATTAGACAAATATTTCAATTTTTAGTTGTAACAATTAACTACCAATTTAATTAATATTATGCAGAAAAAAACATTTTTATTGTAAAAAAATATCATTTCCGTTACAAAAAAAAAATTTAAGTAAAAACATGACAATAATGTTTGTCTTGTTTTTTCCCATAGTTCATCGTTTTATTGTTAAATGAAAATTATTTAGTGTTTATTTTGCTACGAATTCATAATTCAGTGGTTGTTTTGATAATTATCAATAAATAAATAAAACTATAATAATAACATAATCCATCAAATTTGGAGTTATAAAAGAACCAAACATTACATTAAATAGAGGGTCACCAAATACATAAGTTACACCTAATATGTGAAATCAAAGGCATGATCAGGAGATGGCCTTGATAAAATCAAAGGCATTCCAATCTGACCGCCCAGTACCACCACACCCCCCTCAATCCTACAATGGGCGTTAATGCTTACAAAGGAATTGACTCCAATACAGACTCCTGAGCCCCGCTCCCGCCATTGAGCACTGTGACGTTGCCGTCGGTATCGATGTCCACAATTACCGAGTCACCTTCCTTGATCTCTCGGGCCAGCATCTTCTCCGCCATGCTGTCCTCCAAGAGTCTCATTATAGCCCTTCTCAACGGCCGGGCACCATAGCTCGGGTTATAGCCTTCGTCCACCACTCTATCTCTAAACCTCTCGGTCACTTGAAGTTCGATTTCTTTGCCCTTCAGCCTGTCAAAAACCTCCTTTAGCATTATATCGGCTATCTCTTTCACCTCCAACTTTGTCAACTGCCGGAAAACGATCATCTCGTCCAATCTGTTCAAAAACTCTGGTCGGAAGTATTGTTTCAGTTCCTCAGTCACCAAGCTCTTGATGCGGTTGTAGCTGCTGTCCTTCTCGTCATAATCGAGATCAAATCCTATTCTCCTGCCTCCTTTCTCGATTACGCTACTTCCGACATTTGACGTCATTATGAGAAGAGTGTTCTTAAAGTCGACCGTTCTTCCCTTGCTGTCTGTCAATCTTCCGTCCTCGAGAATTTGGAGCATCATGTTGAAGACGTCCGGATGGGCCTTCTCGATCTCATCAAAGAGGACCACTGTGTATGGGCGCCGTCTGACAGCCTCTGTCAGTTGACCACCCTCTGTGTAACCAACATATCCTGGGGGCGATCCAATGAGCTTTGAGACGGTGTGCCTTTCCATGAATTCACTCATGTCAAGCCGTATCATTGCTTCTTCAGACCCAAAGTAGTAAGCAGCCAAGGCCTTGGCCAGTTCAGATTTACCAACACCAGTTGGCCCAGAAAAGATGAAGCTCGCGATTGGACGATTGGGGTTCTTCAGTCCAACACGAGCTCGGCGAATAGCACGGCTAATTGCTTTTACGGCTTCATCCTGTCCAACGACCCTCTTGTGAAGGGTCTCTTCCATTTTCAGAAGTCGATCAGACTCATCCGTTGACACTTTTTCCACGGGTATACCAGTCCATGAAGAGACAATGTGCTGAATGTCGACTTCGGTCACGACAGGGCCTACATCGCCAGCTTCGCTCTCTGCTTTACTCATCTCCTTGCCCTTATCCACAAGAGTGGAGATCTGTGCCTTCAGATCCATTTCCCTATCCCGCAATTCTCCGGCCTACCACCGCAGAAAAACCATGAGAGAATCTCTTCATTATGTTTACCAAGTGGAAACATTTCACAGGAAAAAATAAAACACTAACTAAATCTACCTTCTCAAAGTCTTGACTTCGCACAGCCTCATTCTTGTCTTTGGTGATCTGCCTGAGCTCTTTCTCAAGCTCTCTGGCTTCCTCAGGTAGCTGGAAAAAAACATATAAAACTCAGACTCATTTGTAAGGAGGGATTGAGTGGAAAATAAAAGCAAGCTTAAGATGAAGATGACATGCCTGTGCATGGCGTAGCCGAACACGAGAACCAGCTTCGTCAATCAAGTCAATTGCTTTATCAGGCAGAAATCGGTCACTGAAGAGTCCAACAAAACATAAAGTATTGTCAAAGACTTCATAGTATGTTTTCAAGCGCCATTATATGTATTCCACAGAGAAATAATGTCTTGTAAAAAATAAAATAAAAATGTTACAGAAGCATGTTACCGATCAAGGAAGCGATATTACACTTCGAAGGATATACTCATAAAACAAAGGACTTGGAATTCAAAGGCATATAAAAAATCAAGACTCTGAGTATTTTTCTTTTCCAATTCTATCCATTTGCAAGAATGATCTTAAATCAAATGAAACAAATAAATTACTTGTATTAAAAAGTGAAGAACAGGGATAAACAACTCCCCAAGATCTCATTTGAAGCTTTCAAAAATTAAGAAAACAAATCATGTTTAGCAGAAAATGACCCCTACAAATACTGGAATTTTATTAACACTAAGTACTTAATTTCTTCTGTAACTGGCTGTTTCAATATTCCTATGCATGAAAAAATTTAAAACAACTCCAGACAATGTTCCAGCACCGATGTAAGATCAGTATTAAGTCATATTAAGAGTAGAAATGGATGGAGATGGGAGATTGAGATGTTCACACTCACTGACGACTTACCTGATATATTGATACGACAACTGTGCAGCAGCTACTAGAGCTTCATCCGTGTAGCGAAGCTTGTGGTGAATCTCATAGCGCTCCCTAAGCCCTTTCAGAATCTGTATGGTTTCATCCACAGTCGGTTCAGGTACTTTGACTGGCTGGAATCGTCTTTCTAAAGCTGGGTCTTTCTCAATGTGTTTTCTATATTCATCCAGAGTCGTGGCTCCAATACACTGAAACAAGAAGATATTATAGTCTCTCTTGTAAAGCTTATATTCTAAATTGGATGTATTGGCCATGGTTTTCTTTCAGTTTTCAACAACTTAATACATCACTCTCAAACCAAAATCTTATTTGTTTGTCATCTATGTAATGATTTACCTGCAGTTCACCTCTAGCAAGAGCAGGTTTTAATATGTTTGCAGCATCAATAGCTCCTTCAGCAGCTCCTGCCCCAATTAACGTGTGGACTTCATCTATAAAAAGTATTATTTCATCACTTTGCTTGATCTCTTCCATTAATTTTTTTAACCTTTCCTCAAACTCTCCACGGTATTTTGTGCCAGCTACAAGAAGCCCCATGTCCAAGGTAATGACCTACACAATATCACAAGAAGATGAAACAAAAAACCAAGGGCTGAGTATAGGGTGACTTCTGATGAATGCTGGGTTGTATTAAAAGACATCAACAGGTTAAAAACACTGACATTTCACTGCAAAGAAATTCAGTAAGGGTATTGTTGAGCCATAGAGCAGGTAATACAGAAATTAGTTAAAACTATTAAGGATGTGAGAAGTGTTAAGAAACAAAGCTAGAAATGATAGTAACAATTTCACAAATTTAGGGTTGAGTAACAAGCAGGAGTTTCAAACAAAAACTAGAAATAAGCCGCAAAAAGAATCTCATGTCAATGGCCAAAACAAGATGGATTTCACAAATATTGGTAATTATTTATCCAGCCTTTTATAATAACAACTAAAGTATCGATCAGCTAAAGATTGATTATTTCCGTCACTATGTATATCATAGAAGTTCACCTTCTTTCCTTCTATTGTTTCTGGAACATCCCCATTTGCGATCCTTTGAGCAAGCCCTTCAGCAATTGCTGTTTTCCCCACACCAGGTTCACCTATCAAACATGGATTATTTTTTGTCCTCCTACCCAATATCTGGGTTACACGTTCAATCTGCTGTTGCCTTCCAACAACAGGGTCCAGTTTTCCCTGTAACATCAGAAACAATTCAGAATCTGTGCCTTTACAAGCTACACTTGCAAAAAAGAACGGTTATATTGTCAGAGACCTCCTCAGCCAGCTTTGTCAAATTTGTTCCATACTCCTCCAATGTGGGCATTTTATTCCCACTACTTCCTCCTCCAACACCGGCACCAACAGCCTCTGTACTCTCACCAACCATACGAATAACCTACAAATTCAAACAAAAAATATGATATTCAGGTAATATAACTCGGATATTTTTAAAGACTTGATAAAATTGAACTAGAATGCTTGCCTGAGTACGGATATTACTAGGGTCAGCTCCCAAATTTTCAAGAACACGGGCAGCAACACCCTCACCCTCACGAAGTAATCCAAGAAGCAAATGCTCAGATCCGATATAGTTATGGCCTAATAGTATCCAGGAGATACAGTAGATTCAGAAGGGAGAAAAAACTTCATAAAAATCACATAGGATTCAAATATGCCGACATCAGCATATAAAACTAAGAAAAGACTTTCTAACTCACCTCCAACTAATTTCCATACCAACAGTCTTCAAAATTTTAAGCATGTAGCAAATTTCAAGTTCAGAAACAAAACCTTATTGGTTTTTCTCATTAAATGAGTTGTCAAATCAATTAATCTTGATTTACCCAACCAGACCCCTCCAGCTAACTTAAGATGAAGTTTTTATGAAATTAAAAACTACCACACAAATAAAATGTGAAATGCTTTGAGCTTCTACATGTATCTGGTTTGTACTGCAAAGATATGAGATAAATGAAGACATACCAAGTTGGCGAGCTTCCTCCAGGGACAGCTCCAATACACGTTTTGCACGAGGAGTGAATGGAATCTCCACAGCTACAAATCCACTACCTCGTCCAATTATTTTCTCCACTTCCACCCGTGCATCTTTAAGATTAATTCCCATTGATTTAAGAACCTTTGCAGCAATACCAGTACCTTCACCAATAAGACCCAATAAGATCTGTTCTGTACCAACAAAATTGTGACCAAGTCGTCTTGCTTCCTCTTGGGCAAGCATTATAACTTTAAT
>JAJTVF010006986.1:0-15534 GCA_022433065.1 Begonia loranthoides
AAAGATATACATGAGAATATATTTTATCCATAAATTTACTCACCTTCATATTTTATTTTTGTCTGCTTAATGCCAACACATAATTCAATCAATTATTTCTCCATTTATTTTTGTTAAAACCCATGAAATTTTAAATAAGAAATTTCACGTGTAAAATTTTTTCGTTAAAATTAGTCATAACGTTGAAAAATTGACTCGAATTGTCGCGTAGTGTGCACGATAATCGTCGTTTAGTGACGTTCAAAATAAGTAGCAAGTAATGAATGAAATAATAAAAAAAATGTGATATGCGTATTTGATATACGTGTGACATTAAATGAATAAGTGGGAATTAAATCAAATAAAGTGAGTTAAATGAAGGAATTAGAATAGGAAATAAAAATAAGGTAAGTAGAGAAAGGAAATTAAAAGGGATTTGAGAAGATGGAGGAAAAATCCCGCAAAAAAGAATGAGTTGGAATGGATGAGGGTCGATTTGAAAATGAATAAAAAAAAAACAGAAATCGGGAGACGAGGAAATAGGACTTTCCTCTTCCCCCCATTTCTGCATTCAGTCGAGAGGACTGAGAGGGAGGGAGTGACCGCGGCGAGAGACAGAGCGACAGACCACGCAGGAGATCGATCCCGGCGACGAACTTCGGCCCCCTGGGCGACGACTGAACCGCACCTCGCGAGCGCCGTTCGGGAGAGGAAAACCGAGCGCTCCGAGCTCGATGTTGACCGGAGCAAGGACAGACAACCACGGACGGTTCGTGCGCTCCGTCCAGCGGCGAGCATTCCGACCACCGGCGACACCAGCTCCAAACCGGGAGCTCCCCTCTGCCAGCCTTCGACTCCGGTGAGTAAACAAAACACGGTTCTGTTCTGTTCTGTTCTGTTGGTGAGGAACTTTCAACTTGATTTTTATTGTAGTTTTAGATTCTGAGTTTGATGTTGGATTCTATTCTGGATTGAGTGAATTCCGAAATTGGTTGCCTTGTTGTGGATTGAATAATTTCTGCATTGTTTGCTCTGTTGGGAATGTCGAGCACTGGATTAAATTGGTTCCTGATGGATGATTCTAAGTTCCGATTCTGTTATGTTGAGGGATATTTAGTTGAATTTTTGCTTCAGTAATGGATGTGAATTCTGTTCTATTCTGTTGATTGGGCTGAATGACTTCTACATTTTTACTGCGGTTAACATGAATGTACCGATAGAATGCCTCTGTATAGGTTCAGTTGTGTTGAAGTTTCCTGTATTGGGTTCAGCAGTGAGTTTCTGATTTGGGTGATAACCCTTGAGTATTGCTATTGATTACAGTGATGCAAGTTGTGTTTAGATCATATTCTTGGAAAATTGATTGGTTCTATTTTGTTGTTGGATGGAATAAATTTCGTGTTTCCACTGTTCTGTTGGACTTCTGTCTTGAGTGATAAACTCCTGGATGTTGGCTGTGGGTTTATAATAATATGCTTGATGGACATTATTGATAAAACTGATGACTTATTGGATTTGTTCTGCATAAGGATGAACCCCAGCTTATAATAACATTGAGGTTGAGGATTTTAGTTGATTATGAGTCTGTTTTGGATTTCAGTTTTGAGTGAGGGATTTATGTTTGGTTATTTCTATTGTTGGATTTATCGTTAGTCCTTGGAAATGATTTTGGACCCTGTTTGCTACTGCTTTTCTTTTTATTAAATGGTGGTTGGGGATTAATGATCAAGGATGATTTAATTATTTTGCTAAGATAAATTGAAGCTACGGTTTTGTTATGGAACCTGAAAATTTTAGACTCAAGTGTGTTGGTTGAAGTGTGACATATCAATGTTAAGTAAATGGAATTTTGGGTTTTAGAAAACTATTGAGGTATTTAAAGTTGGGTTTTGAGTTTAAAGAATGTTGTTTGATGAAGTTTGAAAAATTTATTTGGGATTCTTAAATACGTCACTCACACGTTGGTCGGGCTTTTATTCCCGGTATAGGACCCTCTACTTATTTTCTAGAATTATTTATGAATTTCCGCATTTATACCTTTGTCAGGCTTTGACGATTTCGGTGAATGTGACACAATTCCAGAGGAAACAGTTGCTCTGCTCAACAGGAAAGAACGCCGAAGAAGTAGGGCTTTCTATACCTCTTGCATTACATTGCATCGCATCCCGTTTTCAAAAAAAATAATTTTGTGGAGTACCACATTTGAAAAATGACGGGGATTGTTCGAAAGCACGCCATTTTTTATTAGTAGTATATTTTCTTGCGTTTAATTTCGTACATGGTTTGAGATTTGTTGTGCATATACTGAGGGATGGATCCTCATGATGCCTTGGCACTTTAGTGTTAAAGCATCATGAGACTGTCCCCTTTGAAACTTTCTGCTGCGTGAAGGTTGATTGTTTGTACATGCGATAATAGATCGGGGCATTGGTGACGTGTCCTCAGATCGAGAGCCCTGAAAGTCGTAAATAGTATGGGAGAGTGATGACGTCTCCTTGGGTCGAAAGCCCCTAAACCTGACCAAGGTATTTGTCCCATGGATCAGACGGTTGTCAGTCGCTGAAACTTAATTAACCTAAGTACCATTTCATTTGATGGGTGGCATGATGGCCGAGTTTACTCGTTGGCAACTCCCGTCCATTTGGAGCTTCTAGGTATCTTAGCTGTTAAATAAGTCTACATATAGCAAGCAATTGTATCTGTTATATTTGATCGTATGATGCGTTGGATCTACGGACCACCGTCATTTATACTTCCTCTGCCTCATGAGGTGCTGTTGCCGACGGGTGACCACGTATTCTCTGCTGAGTATCGGATGTGTCCTTGAGTGACCATCCTTTTTCACTTATGACATTTTTGTACGGAAAACGATGTTGCATATCTTTACGATATAGCTGTCTACATATACAGCGGGATTTTTATGCAGCCACATCAAGCCCATGGGCCAGTTTGATAAAATGATGAAGAGTTTTGAAATAATTTAAAATTCATGTACGGATAAAATGAGAAACATAATCCAGTTTCGAAAATATAAAAAAACCAGTTTTGCATGAGGTGCATCTAGTATAGCTATACTTTACTGAGTTAGTCACTCATCTCAAACGACTCCTCCCCCAAAACTTCAGGAAAAGGCAAGAGTAGCTGAGGATCATAAGCTGAAGCGTTTTATTATTTCTACTTAAGTGATTTATCATTATTTGGTAAGGACATTGATATTTCTATTTGGTCTGTAAACCTTAAACACTGTTGGTTTGGATTTGTTGCACAGTACTTGGATTTCATTTTAATTTATGCATCGTTATTTTCTCGTGATCATTATTCGAACCTATGCCCATATCTTTTGAGCCGAACTAAATATTTATAAGTTTTTCGTTAAAACACACGCTTTGGGCTGGGTGATCGAGTTCTCTACGAGAATTGAGTTGCTTGACCCAGCGGTTCTGTCCGGCCCGTTTTCAGGTCTTTACAAGCCAAAGTCATAACTTATACGAAATGGGTATAGGTCCACCTAGCGATCACAAAAAATAACTAATGGAAGTAAAAATACATAAATTAAATCCAACACTATGTAGTTCAATCCCAAATATCCAGCATAATCCAAAATGTTAGATAATAATTCTAACCATTATCCTTGCCAAGAATTTAAATTACAATACAAGAAAAAAATAAATGGAAGTTTCTGCGCACGAATACTAACAATTCTAACTGCTATTGTCTTTACAAGGAGAGAAGCGGTAATTGAAGTGAGTGATCAATTCAGAAAGAAACTTATATTAAATGTAATGTAATGTAAACTTGTTTTATTTTTTTTTCATCAAAACCATGATCTAGGAAAGTATGCATCAATTAAAATCATTTTCAAAATTTGTATCATCATTTTAATGATTATAATCATGCAATGCAAAAATATCATGTGTGTCGCAATATAAACATGTAAAATCTACATACATCTAACATAAAGTCAGACATGTTGTCAAATAGTTATCGTCAATTTTCATATGTGGCAAATCACAAAAATACAGTTTTGAAAAATAGTGCAATGCAACTAAGTGCAAAATTCCTACCTCGGCAACGATCTCTCTTGTTGAACCGATATATGTCTAATTGGAGGAAGGGGGTGTGAATTAGTTTATTTAAACTTTTTTCATGCGATATTATAATTTTATTTCCTAAGTGTTCTATTACAAATTTTAATTTTATTACAATGACTATTCACATGGTGTCACTCTTTGCTCTTGACTTTTGCGAGGTGTCACCCATTTTCTTTCTCCTCTTCACAAGAGGTTGCAAGTTTAGGCACAATTGAAACTGAAAACAACCTAAGGCTTTAGCTCTCCAAATGTAACTCTCAAGTTTGTGAATGAGAGAGCTAGGCTAAGCACTTAATTCTTAGAGAAATTGAGTAATAAAATCGGGAGTGTTTTGGTATGATTCTTTTTTCTTGCTTCTTCCAATTGCAAGTGTTCTATATATATAAAATTGTCCAGCGGTCGACCACCCAACTCCTATGGTCAATCACTTTCTTATCGTTGCATTGTAACCGTCATGCTTTCGGTCGACTGTTCTTCTTCTTCAGTCGAGCACACTAGTGCAACTCAAGAACTTCTAGACTTAGTCCAATTTCTAGTCGACCGCAATTCGTCTTGGTCGACCACTCGATTGCACTTTAGCATATGTCGAGCAATCTGTCATATTTTTGGTCGACCTTTCTTCTTCTTTGGTTGACCGCTCTTGTGTTGTTTTGCCTCTAATGCAAGCTGATCGACCACCCTTTTACACAGGTCAACCTTTACTCTGTGTTTTGCACAATTTCAAGCTTCTAAATCCAATCGGTCTATCCATTAACTACATGGACTCATGCATAGATATTAGCAAGTCTAAATACCCTTGTTAGAATGTATTCCCAATAAAGATCATATATAATCATAATGATGAACTTGTTAAATTCATACATTTCATAAACAAATAAAACACTTATCATTTAAACAAATAAGCCTAAAATTTCTTAAGCTAACAATCTCTCCCTTTTTTATGATGACAAATATATGTTAAGTTGTTTATGATACTCTCTAAGCATGAGCATGATGTATTGTATATTATAATCTCTCCCCCTTAGTTTATGCAATTTATTCTTCCTTTTGTTCTTGCAATTCATATTATTCTAACTAACTTGACTTAATATTATTTTCCTCTCCCCCTTTGACATTATTAAAAAGAATTCAATGAGGGAAAGTAATAATCAAAGTCAAATACACAAAATAATTCAATTTATAGCTAAAATCATTTAAGGGTATTACTCTTCCTTTGATATGAATTGTAGGAATGAACTTATCCAATTCTTTGATACAAAAAAAAACAAAAAAAACAAAATGTATTCAAATCAAAGAGTGAGGACTATAACATATCTCTCCCCCTATGTCAATATACTAAATCAAATCAATGGGGATTGTAAAATCATCAAAACATAAAAAATCTCATGAAACCAAATGTTGGAAAAGATAGCAATATCTATGATACCAAACCAAAAATTTATCTATATTAAATACTTCATTATTTATATCTTCATCCAAATCAAAATGATATACCAACTATACTAGTTGTAAATATTCAAACCAATCTTATTAAACTCAATAAGAATTATAATAAAACTTTAAGCAATCTCCCTTCATTCATAATTCCAATCATTCATACTTCAAGGGAGAACAATCATCCTACACTCAAGGCTCAATTGCCTTTCTTAGAAACTCAAATCTTTTTGAATCCTTGAGTGATAGGTTTGGTTCCTTTAGGAACTCATACCAATTTATATTTTATCATTCAATTTTAATAGGCAACAAAATGGTCTATGTTATATACAATTACAAGTAAAGAAAGTAGTAGGACAAACAAAAGGATTTTCGTAAGTTTTCTTCCTTTGAAAGGGTTTGTAGCCAATTCTGGCTTTTATCAAAGGTGTTAGAGGAAGAAGATATAAATTCTAGAAGGGTGCCAAATACTCTTCTACATGTGTAATAGATTAGTATATAACAATGTAAATTAATAAAATAATACACAGTTTGTTTTACATTCTCTCACTACAAACTCTCTATGCTTTCTCTCTTGGTATCAAAGCTACATACATGGCATCTTCAAGCACTAACATCCCTCCTACTCCTCCTTCACAAATCAATCCTTCCCTCCTAGTTTTTCCATCCATGAACCAGACATAATTGTGAAGCTCTATGCTCACAATTATTTAGTATGGAAAAATCAGCTATTGAATGTAGTCATTGCGAATGGTTTGAAATCCTTCCTCGATGGTAAATATGCTGCCCCTTCCCCTCTTCAAAAAAATATAATTGCTTTCTTATGAGTTGGATATATGCATCTCTATCGGACTCTCTTATGTCTTAAATTGTCTCCTACGAAACTACTTCAGAAATATAATTTGCCCTTGAAAAATTTTTTTTTGCCTCTTCTCTATCTAGGATGATTGAACTCCAAAGAAAACTTCATAACCTTTCTAAGGATGGTCTCTCTATAGCTTTATGTGTTCAGAAGTTGACTTCACTGTATAATCATCTCACTGCAATTGGCAAAAAAGTATCTTCTAAGGATAAATTGATCTATTTACTTGGAGGTCTGGGAGTTGAGTATAATCCATTTTAGCCGACATGTTTGGTTAGGGTCAAGTTACTTTTTCTTAATTCATGAGACGATATGTGATTATTCAGCGTTGTTGTAGGGTTTAAGGTTCTGTAATAACCTAGGTTCACATTACTTTGAATGCATAATATAAATTGGGGCCGAGTAGAAAGGTCACAACTAGATAATTATTTAAATAAAATATTGTATGAAATGAGCACCAATGTTCAAATTTTCAGTCAACCCAATCTTGATAAGGGGACCCTAGCCGAATGGAAGATTCCAGCCGCCATCACCCTTGCAAAATGTTTAACTCCATCAGAAAAGGTCATCTTGCACGCAAAACCGTCGTTCTTGATGCTTATTGTCGTTCCTCTGCTAAATCAACCACTATTAGAGGTTTCCATTCTACCCTTAGTAGTAGAATGTTTTGCATTGTGCAACATTGTGCAAAGGGGTTTATTGGGCCTCATTGCAAACCTGACCAAATAGAAACACAGATGACCATGTCCTCCAGACTGGAGCTCTTCCTATGGCGACAACTGGCATTTGCTGGTGCCACACTCATCGAAAACACAATCCCCAATTCCCACCCTCTGATACTTTCTTCTTTTCGTATGGCTGGAATCAAGAGAAACCCCAAATTCCCCCATTTTTCTTTCTGTAAAGACAAAATAATGAAGCTCATCCTCTCCAAACACCTTAGAAAAGAACATCCCAACCTTTCAATCCAAGGTTGGACATGGACATTGCAGCTGCCCTTGCATTTTTTCTAAAGACGAAGCAACATTTAGGCTCTCATCTGAAACATTCTCATCTCCATCTTGTCTATCTGAACACTGCTAGAAATCATTTTTGTGTGACTCTAGTACCATTGATTCACAAAAGAACAAATCTACAGCGAGTCTAACAACAATGCTAAGATTAAAAATTAACACTAAACTAACATGAATCCAGAAATTCACAAATTGGAATCCTAATCTCTCTAAAAAAAACAAAAATAATGATACTCAATGATATTCCATGAACTCCTTTGTCCATTACATGCATGATATATGACCAAGTAACCTCTCTTTTGATAGAATAACCTTTCTACTACACCGAGTCGACCTAATGTTTCTACAGGAGAGACAAAATGTTGGTCAACCAACTTTGACCTGGCAAAGCCTTCAATGGACCGACATGGAGCATATACAATGAGATCAAAATCCAAACTTTGTAAATCAACTTGAAGGCAGTTTCAATAAGGAGTTAATGAAGCATAAACAATATGAAGGTTGTTTGAAGAAAAACAGTGGATCACAAAACACGTCCATCCATGCTTGATATACTATATTCTCATTGTAAAGAATCATTGGATGATCATGTGAAATTCGCTTGACAAGCTTCTTTGCCAAGACATGATTTTCTTCTATCTTACCTGCTGCATAAATGCTGGTTTACTAACTTGTACCCATACTATAAACAAGATTCTACATACCAATGCGAGGGAAAAGGACATGAATTTGGTACCAAAAAGTTATAGGAATTAGCAAATAAATATGATGCCAGAGAAAATGTTAGGCACCCCTTGGATCAAAAGAAAAATACTGTACCGAATCAGAGAATTCTTATCAGTAAAGTCCAAAAACATTTTGCTACAGTAATAAAGTGCTTCAATGTTTTGAAATGTTGAAACAAAATAAATAAAGGTTCTTATACACAAAATTAAGCTTTTCAGGTTATTGTACATATAATGAAATAGGTAAAATTGAGAAAGTACCTATGATGTAATCCGAAAAACACACAAAGACAAAAATTCATTATCAGGAATTGGAGGCCCAAAGACTAAAGCAATAATAAAGAAATTGAAAGAAAAACCACAACTTTTAGTGGAGAAATCTCAAGAAAGAGGTCCCAAAATCGATGTTCCAAAAGCATTGAAGAACTTGCTAAGCATTGAAGAAAAGGTAAAAGAAGAGATACAAGTCAAAGGACACAAAAGGAGACTACTTTTTCAAAGTCCAAAAGGCCCACATGCAGCGCGCGCATTCAGACAGCGCAGGCAACACGCGCGCCCACTCACCAGCAACTACGCGCACCAGCACACTGTCCATCAAAGCATTTGTTCCGACAGCACATGCGGCCCATCAGCGCATCCTTCCGACAGCACCACGAATTCCTAGCAAATCAGACCACCCGTGCTCCTGCACACTCGATCTAACATCTAGCCCATCAGCAGCCCAACAGCGAGCCCACCCACATGCCTTCTTATGACAACGTCTTGCCTTCTTCGCGAATCATCTGCCCACACCCAGCTGAATTCTCTGCTCGACCTAGTCATCCGCGGACCATCTCCAGCATCCCTACAATGCGTGCATTCTGGGCGACCTAGACATCCACCAGCTGCCTTTCATAGGCCCAACAGCAAGCCCGCACACCCGCGTTTCACCATTTCGACAATGCGCGCATCTCCAACAGCCCACGCCTCAGCAACGACCACTTGCCTTCACCCACACGCCCACCTGTTTCACCCGCATGCCCACCTGCCTCACTCGTGCAGCCCACCATCTACAACAGCCCATTTCGTACACGCCCATCAAAAGCCCATTCTGTGCATGCTAGCATCACCCTTCCATCCATTCCTTGTGTTCGGCCCATCTTCAAACAAATCTTAGCCCATGCATAGGAATTTCAAGCTAAGCACGTGCCGAGTACTTGCAATTGATTAGTTAGATTTAATATTATTTTAAAGTTATTTTGAATTAGTTTTTCTTATTTTATTAGGATTAGATATATTTTATTTTTAGCTTATAAATGCACCTTAGGGAACAGTTGTTAAAGACATTTTGATGAATTGAAAATTAAGCGTTTGCTTGCAAGAGAGAGTCTTCTATTTGGTTCTTTGCAAATAACTCGATCTTCTCAAGTATTGACTTGAAAGATCAAACTTTTTGATAGATTTGGTTAAACCGACAAATTTGGTTAAGGTCAAGCTCCTCTTCTTGATAACTCTGGCTCTACTTGACAGGTTTGGCTAGGATTAAGTTCTTTTTTGACCTCCGCTGTCATTCCGTGTTGTTGTTGGGTCTAGGGTTTTTTAATATTCTAGGTTCGCATCAACCTATTAATATAATGCTTCTGGGATTGTATTGCATGAGCGTAGATAAAAGCTTTCAAAATATACGAGAGCAATTGCCACTAAAAATTCAAGATTGCAGCAGAATAGCTAACAGAAGTACAATATAGTTATTTTGCAATGTAAGATATAGTTCATTAATATGGACAGAGATTAAATAGAGATGGAATGTTATCTACCTAAATTTAATGATGAAAGTGAAAGTTATTGCATACTTCTTGAAGTTCATTCTCATAAAATACCCGCATAAACTGCTCCTCTTTAATAGTAAGAGTTTTGTTACGATGTGACTCAATATTATTTTAATATTACTGGGTCATGTGACCGTTATTGGCAGTTACAGAGTTGAAGTTATTTATCTGGTAATGCAGGGCTCATTAGAATTATCTTTTCGTCTGAATATAGCTCTGTTCTCGATAGAAGAAAGCAGGGGCAAACAGAGAAGAAAAAAAGAGGATTGCTATAGTGAGAGATTAACGTCTTGTCAGGAAATGTATCTCAGGTTAGTGGCGAAGCTTCAAGTTTGCTGTGTGGATAAAAATGCTTTGTAATGTCTCTGGTGTAACCTTGAATGAGTTTATAATAAAAGATACCCTCACATGTGGACGTAGGACGATTTTGTCCGAACCACGTAAATCCTTCGTGTTGTTTTCTTTTCTGTTTATTTTATGCTTGTTCTGTAATGATATTCAATTGATGACAACGAACAACAATTGGTGTGGTGAGCGTGAATATTGAGTATCTTTACATTCTCAGTTAAAGAATTGAGTTCTTGGTGACTGGGTGTGGGATTCAGAATTCCATTCTTTATTCATGGCAAAGTTTGAAGTCGATAAGTTTACGGGCAATAATGACTTTAGTCTATGGCGTGTAAAAATAAAGGCTTTATTGGTTCATCAAGGATTGGCTCAAGGCATTGATGAGGAAGCCATGAAAACAATGCGAGAACTGGACAAGATCAAGGCAGATGACACCAAAGCTAAAGCCCACAGGGCAATCTTGTTGAGTTTAGGTGATGAAGTCTTGAGGGAAGTAATAGAAGAGAAAAATGCACTCTCGGTCTGGTTAAAAATCGAGGCTTTATACATGGAAAGATCTCTTGCGAACTGTCTATACTTAAAAAAGAAACTATACACTCTGACAATGGATGATTCAAAGGAAATGCGACGACATGTGGATGATTTCAACAGAATCATCCTTGATCTTCATAGCATCGAAGTCAAGGTTGAAGAGGAAGATCATGCTATAATCTTGTTAAGCTCTCTACCTAAAGTGTACAAACACTTTGTCGATACAATGTTGTATGGTAAACAAACCTTGACGATGTCCGAAGTAAAGGCAGCATTAAACTCAAAGGAGGTCTGATATAAAGGAAACATCAGAGGGTGAAGGGTTGTTCATCAGGGGAAGAGCTCAAACAAGAGAAGGAAAATCTTCAAAGGAACAGTCCCGATCTAAATCCAAAGGTGGCAAGAAGTGCTTCTTTTGTCACAAAGAAGGACACTTTAAAAAGGATTGTTATAAATGGAAAAGGAAGAAGAATAAAAGGAAATCGGAAAAAGGGGAAGTCTCGGTGGCATCTGATGGCTATGAATCATCAGAGGTATTAGTAGCTTCAGAAATAGATTCTAGAGAGGTGTGGATTCTCGACTCCGGTTGTTCCTTTCATATGACACCTAGGAAGGATTGGCTGCAGAAATTTTGCAGCACATCTGGTGGCAAAGTTTTATTGGGAAACAATCAGGCGTGTCAAGTTGAAGGAGAAGGATTGATACAAATAGTCATGCATGATGGATGCATGAGGACCATCCAAAACGTGAGATATGTTCCACAACTTAAAAGGAATTTAATCTCAATAGGAATTCTGGACAAATTTGGATGCACTGTCAAAATTGAAAAGGAGTCCATCAAAGTTCAAAAGGGGATCCTCACTGTGATGAGAGGAGATTTGAATAATGGTCTCTATATTCTCCAAGGTAAAACGATCATAGGAGAGGCATCTCAGGTAAGTGGTGATCAAGGTGTTTGTGTTGAGCTTTGGCATAACAGGTTAGGCCACATCAGTGAAAGGGGACTTATGGAGTTACAGAAACACAACCTACTGGGTAAGATGGAGGTGATAAATTTGCAATTCCGTGAAACATGTGTTCTGGGCAAGAGTACACGGATCAGTTTCAGGAAGTCTATTTACAAATCAACTGGTGTTTTGGAGCATGTTCACTCCGATGTATGGGGTCCTGAACGAGTTGCCTCAAAAGGAGGAGCTAAACACTTCCTGTCGATAATTGATGACTACTCTAGGAAGTTGTGGTTGTATTGTTTAAAAACCAAAGACAAAGTCTTTGAGACATTTAAACTATGGAAAACAATGGTTGAGAACCAGACAGGTACAAAAGTCAAGAAATTGAGAACTGACAATGGCATGGAGTTCTGCTCAAATATGTTCAGTGATTTCTGTAAGAAGGAAGGTATTGTTCGACACCGCACTGTAAGTCATACCCCTCAACAAAACGGATTAGCCGAATGTATGAATAGAACTATACTTGAGAGGGTACGTTGCATGATGATCACTGCAGGAATACCAAGAGTATTCTGGGCAGAGGCAGTTGCTACTACTGCCTACCTTATTAATCTGTCACCATCAACAGTTTTGAATTTCCAGACACCATTTGAGGTTTGGCACAAATATCCGGTTAACTATGATTTGTTAAAAAAGTTTGAATGTGCTGCATATGCACATTGCAAATAGGATAAACTGCAGCCTCGAGCCAAGAAGTGTGTTTTCTTGGGTAATCAGGAAGGAACAAAAGGCTACCGGTTATTGTGTCTTGAACCAAGGGAACAACGTATAATCATTAATAGAGATGTCACCTTCAATGAAATGGAGTTTCCATTCAAACATTCTACTGCTGAATCTACTGATGTCTAGCAGTATCCACAACAAGTAACTTCAATTGAGTGGAGTACGATGAGGGCAATCTGAATAATGACCATGAATTGCATCATCCAGGAACTGATCCTCAACATGGTGATGAAACTCAAGGATCTGAGCAGTAGCAATAGCTAGACTATCAATTGACTAGAGACCAAACAAGAAGGACAGTAAACCAGTGCAGAGAATGGGATATGCTGACAAAATTGCATATGCCCTTTTGGTTTCTGCAGATCTCGCTCATTCAGAACCAACAAGCTTCTCAGAAGCTATGTCTAGCAAGGATAGGGATATGTGGATGATTGCAATGAAAGAAGAGATGGAATCTCTGGAGAAAAACCAAACGTGGTCATTGGTGGAAAGACCAAAAGATCAAAAAATCATTGGATGTAAATGGATTTACAAGTTCAAGGAAGGATCTGAAAGTGGAGAAAAATCTAGATATAAGGCAAGGTTGGTTGCCAAAGGCTTCTCTCAACAGAAGGAAGTGCATTTCAATGAAATATTCTTCCTTGTGGTAAAGCAAACATCCATTAGAGTGCTCCTATCCTTGGTTGTTGTTAAAAACTTAGAGTTGGAGCAAATAGATGTTAAGACAGCATTTTTACATGGAAGGATTGATGAGAAAATCTACATCAGTCAACCTGATGGTTTTTAGGTGGAGGATCAAGACAAAGTTTGTCTTTTGCTTAAGTCCCTATATGGGCTAAAACAGTCTCCTTGGCTATGGAACAGAAGATTCGATGAATTCATAACCAGTGTTGGGTTTATAAAAAGCAGTCATGATCACTGTGTTTACAGGAAGGGAGTTAACACTGAAATTGATATATTCATTTTACTATATGTCGATGATATACTCATTGCCAGTAAAAGCAAAACTCACATATCAGACTTGAAAAGGGAATTAGGGAATGAGTTTGACATGAAAGATATGGGCAAGGCTAAGAAAATGCTGGGCATTGAAGTTTTCAGAGACAGAAATAAGAAACTCATTACACTGTCTCAAAAAAATTATTTGCAAAAGGTGCTCATGAGATTTGATTTCAGGAACATGAAGTCGGTTCAAACACCTTTAGGAGCACACTTTAAGTTGAGTCATCAACAAAGCCCAAATAGTGAAGAGGAGGAGAGATTGATGGACATAATTCCGTATGCAAATGTCTTTGGCAGTTTAATGTATGCCATGATTTACACTCGACTTGATTTAGCATATGCTGTCAGTGTAACTAGTCGTTTTATGGAAAATCTTGGAGTTCCACACTGGCATGCATTAAAATGGTTACTGAGGTATGTGTCTAGATCTCTGGATGTTGCCTTAGTCCTTAGCAAATGGACATTTAATAAGAACATCGAAGAGGGATACGTGGATGCATATTGTGCTGGGTGCATAGATTCTAAGAAGTCAATCTTTGGATATATCTTTATTGTGTTTGGAGGAGTTGTTAGCTGGAAGGTGTGTCTTCAAAAGGTTGTAGCATTATCTACAACTGAATCTGAATACTTATCTGCATGTGAAGGTGTGAAGGAAGCTTTGTGGCTTAAAAGGCTAACAAGTGATTTTGGAATTGACAGCTTTAAGGTTACTGTCTATTGTGACAATCAGAGTGCCTTACATCTGATTAAAAATTTTACTTTTCATAACCGAACAAAACGTATTCAAGTAAAGTATCACTTTATACGTGAGGTAATTGCACAATGTCAGGTCAATATGCAGAAAGTAGACACTAAAGACAATCCAGCAGATATGCTCACTAAAGTACTTCTAGTAACTAAGTTTAGGCATTGCCTAAGCTTGGTCAACATACAATGTTGATTCTTGGAGTACGTTGGTGGTTGGGTATCTGAAAGTTTCAAATATTGATTCAAGGTGGAGAATTGTTACGGTGTGACTCAATATTATTTTAATATTACTGGGTCATGTGACTGTTATTGGCAGTTATAGAGCTGAAGTTATTTATCTTTTCATCTGAATATAGCTCTGTTCTCGGTAGAAGAAAGCAGGGGCAAACAGAGAAGAAAAGAAGAGGATTACTACAATGAGAGATTGACGTCTTGTCAAGAAATGTATCTCAGGTTATTGGCGAAGCTTCAAGTTTGCTATGTGGATAAAAATGCTCTATAATGTCTCTAGTGTAACCTAGAATGAGTTTATAATAAAAGATACCCTCACCCGTGGATGTAAGACAATTTTGTCCGAACCACGTAAATCCTTCTTGTTGTTTTCTTTTCTGTTGATTTTATGCTTGTTTTGTAATGATGTTCAATTGATGAAAACAATCAACAAGTTTTAGGACAAAGATGTTTATTCCCTGACACTGAAACGTATATTGCCAACCAACAATAAGCATTCGCACATTTTCAACAAGTTCCAAGGAAAAAAGACTCACAGGTGGCAGCAACACTCGGCAAAGAACGTACCATTTTCTTTTTTAACAAAGCCATAATCCATGAATGACAACCACATTTTCTGAAGAAGCATGACCATTTTTCAAGCTCAAACAATCTCGAGGGAGATTAAATTCCCCCAATTTTTCAATTGAAAGAAAAAACGATACAAATCATCAATTGAGTTGGTACACTTACAGTATCACGTTGACTGCCGTGGACTCAGCGTGGAAGAGAGTGAGAACGCGAGGGCAAGAGATGAAGAGAAGACGTAGCTTCTGTTTTTACGAATTATTCTTAGACATCACAAGATGTTATGTTCTTCGCACTGCTTAAATGTTACCGTTAGAAGCCCAGATTGAACTGATTAGTCTCTAAACGAATAAAAAAAGTGGCTACTTACCATGATCTTGATCGCCAAATGCAAATGCAAATGCTTATATAAATTTGAACGCGCACTGACCGTTATCTCCCTCTCTCTCTCTCTCTCTCTCTC
>JAJTVF010006993.1:1826-29994 GCA_022433065.1 Begonia loranthoides
ATATTATTATTAATATATTATAACAACGATCCATTTTTATGTTCATGATAAAATTGTTTTTTCACGATACATAGGTTACGCACGTTACCGTTGTTGTGAACATCGATAATCCCGCCGTGCGAGAGAACCTAAAAACCAACATCCACCCCGCGTAATATTTTTGGAAAAACAATTAACTTAGGGTTTTGGTTGAGCTAGATTAGGGAAGAATTTATTAGGATTGAGTTTGTCTTTGGAAATTTCTTGGTATTTGACAACTCCGCGTAGCAAGATTGGAAATTAATTCAAATTAGGGTTTTTGATTTGGGGTGAAATTAAGATTGCTTCTGTTTTTGGAATAATTGATGTAATATTTGGGGAAATCGAATTTGAGATGTTACAATATGTTGCTTTGTTTTTGACTTTCTAGGAAAACTGAGAATAATTAAAAAAAAAATTTCAATTGTTGTCGATGAAAAAACTTTTGTTAGGTTGATTTCAGCTGTTCACCCATCAACCAAAAAAAATAAAATTGGTCAATGAGAAGGTTCTTCTTCCTCTACTTGAAACACTAAAATTGGTCCATCTACCCCAAGTTGACAACATTTCTAAACACTACCTCATAGAATATATCCCAAGCAACAGCATGTGAGAAATTAATTTTTCCTAATATGGGTATGTGAAAGTCAATATATGTTTGAACTTGTTGTTGATCCATGTTGATTCACCAACCAATGCTAGTTGAAGAATATATATACTTTTTTACAGGTCAATTTTCCCATCTTGGAGAGCATCCATGTCGAAGGTTTGAATAGCATGAAAAATATCTGGCATGATAAGGTATCGGCCGAGTGCTTTGGCCAACTACAACAATTACATGTTTCAAAATGTAATAAACTAGTGGAAGTTTACCCATGTCGTCTCCTCCCTAACTTGCATTGTTTAGAGCAAGTTACAGTAAAAAAAATGCAACTTGCTTGAAAAGTTATTTAAGTTGAACTCTTGTGCGGTCAATGAGAGCAAAACTATGACAATATTGAAGCAACTACAAATTTTGAATTTGGATTCATTGCCCAAGTTGAGACAAATTTGGTGGACTAACGATAAACGCTTGTGTGGAGTAGAGGTATGAACAAAATATAATTTTGTACCTAATATGTGACTTTCATTAAAAAATGTAGTTCGTGGGGGAATTCAAATGCCTTTATGACTAACGAATTCTAAAACTCGGTTGTTCTTTTTGTAAATTTCAATCCAACATTTGAGCATTGTAAATCCTCACAATGTATATTTGCAAGTGATATTTCCAACCATGAAGGTCACGAAACTTTGCAGTTGGGATAACTTTGAGATGATGTGCATCAACAGCTGTTAACTTCCTTTCCCAAACTGAAGAAACTTCAGCTCGAGAGTGTTGGTCATCCGTCATCGAACACTAACCAACTTCATAAAATTAGGGGGTTAGAGGCTCTGGAGGATTTAATAATAAAAGATAATTACCCCGGGGAAAAGGAAAATCTTCAAGTTATAATGACCCTAGCTAAATTAAGGAAATTGCAGCTTCACTCGTATCACAAACCGATTGAGTGGAGTGAGAGCCTATACCGATGTAAAGAGGTTCAAAGTCTGACTTCACTAAATTTTTCTTGTTGCCATGACTTGGAAAGTCTATGGACATCATCAGTTATTAATTGTAAGGTGCAGCTCCAAAAGTTATTTGTAAGTCAATGTGATAGTTTGGAATCAATTGTTGAAGAGACGGACGATGAGCAAAATTTGGACAAAGTTAAGGAGTTTTCTACGTTACATTCTCTCATGCTTTATAATATACCACTACTCACTAGCTTCTACACTGGAGAGTGTGCTCTGAAATTCCCATGCCTTCTTGGTTTTTCGATTGAGTAATGGCCGCGGTTGAAAACGATTGTCTCGATGGCTAGAGAAATGCCGGAACCAAGCAGCCACAATTTTGTGTCTGAGGTATTTTTTGGTGAGCAGGTCAGGATCTTGCGCTTTTGATGAACAAGCCCTTTGTTAGAAATCATGGTTTTTATTCATTGTTGGATTAGCATCTTTAACAGATTCTGATCAAATGACTGGAGTGCTTCCTTTTTCTGAAATTTTCCATTCGAACACATTGTTTCTTACAGTAGATAGTTGGTGCAATCTCAGGTCATTTATTGTCACGATTAATAGTCTGGACCATTTGAATCTGTGTTTCACAGGTTTCATTGGGTAGATTGAACCATTTGAAGTTGGGGCAATTGCGATTTATGAAAGAGATATTGCGCTGTGACCATCCCGCTATGTCTTTGGGCGAACGTACTCGCTTAAAGATCGAAAACTGTAACAGACTTTTGAAAATTTTTCCATCTAATCTGATCGGGGGTCTGCAAAACTTAATGGTGCTGCGCGTCGAATCGTGTTAGGCGCTGGAACCTGTCTTTGCAGTAGAAGATCATCCACCCATGTTGTTGTCTAATTTTCAGGAGTTGATACTTTATAATCTGCCTAACTTAAAGCAGCTATGGTGGAACAAGAATACTAGCGAAAGCTTTGGCCTTTCGAGTCTTCGTTCCCTGACGTTCGAGACCTGCCCAGCTTTACAATTTGTTTTTGATCCTTCAATTGCTAACCGTTTGGACAATCTCAGATGTCTTTTTGTCGGGTATTGTTCCTCGATCATCGAAATAGCTCCAAAAAAACCAGGTGAAAAGATTGATGTGTTAATCAAATAATTGAGAATCAATTTCTCTCATTTTACTATATACATATCAATGTTATAGCAAACCATTTTAGTTAACTCGGAATACTATAAAGTATGGTACATGAATGATAACCGTTATCATAATTAAAATTAATTATTAACCTGAACATATATGTTTTGTAATGTGTTATCCAAATAGTTATTCGATCTACCACCAAGAACACAGCAGGATATCAATATCAGCATCTGATTTATTAGATCCATTCAAGTCTTTATTTTGAAGTAAAATTGGAGTTTTGCAGGTATCCAGTGAAGAAGCCATTGAAACAGCCAAGCTTCTTGCATTAAAAGAAGGTTTGCTGGTAAGTTACCTCCAATATGAAAACTCTATTTTAAAACATCATGACATATGTTATGTCAACTTAACATAGCATCAAAACGAACGAGAGATCTGTATATCATCTGTAGAAATCACTTGAACGAACATTTCAGGTCGGTATATCTTCTGGTGCTGCTGCTGCGGCTGCGATCAAGCTGGCCAAGCGACCAGAAAGTGCTGGAAAATGGATTGTGGTAAGTTGTTGTGGTCTTTACGTACATTGCTAAAGATTGTTCAATGAACAAGATCTGATCTCCCAAAAACACCTGCCCAAAAGAAGCTTCATCTTGCTTAGAACTTTTGTTTTGATTTAGTGGTGAAATGCTCGCGCTGTTTGTTCTTCAGGTTGTGTTTCCGAGCTTCGGAGAGCGATACCTGTTATCATACTATAAAGTATGTTCTTCCAATTTACTCAAATTTTTAACCTTATTTATTTTTAACCTTAGTAAGGTTAAGATTGTGAATATGTTTTGTAATTTTATATTCAATCACAAAGAATGCATAGAAACTTTGGTCGTTTGCACGAGGAGAATGTGTTTGTATATATTTTTTGTAGCAAATATAATATTGAAATTCGAACGATAAATCAGAAAAGAAAATTAAAAAATAACAAGCACCGAGATTTAGATGAAAATTCCAAGACGTGTGAAAAATTATAGACAGAGTGAAAAATATCTAATCAAAATCAGTACAATAAATTTTGCAACTCAAATATATATTAATAGAAAAATTAAAAATTCTAGTAATATTAAAATTCTTAACTTGAGTCAAAACTCTAATGTATAAATACATACCAAAAAGTAAAAATGTGGTGATAATAATTAAAAAATGAAAATATAATATTGAATAATAGAACTTGAAAAAATTATGATTCATTTTTTTAGGTTGATCATTGCCCATGCAATCATAAAAAAGTTAATTTTCATGGAATTAAAAAAAAAATTAAGGAAGTTCTTTGATTTTCGACGAGTAATCTTCAACATATTTATTGATTGAAGTATGTTCAAATAAATCATTAGCAAAATTTTGAGATTTAAAATTGTTGGATGTAAATAAATTTATATTTTAGAATTCTTTAGTTGAATTATTGTAATTTATTTTAAATTTTATAATTTTTGAAATAATGATAGTCATGCGTGACTAGACATGACTATTTTTTAGTAAAAAAAATAAGACAATCATAATCACTTGACAATTTTTGTTAATAAATAAAATATTTAACTATAAAAAATAAATGAAATAAATATTTTTGTCACGTTTTTTTATTAAATATTAAAAAAATTAATTACTTGTTTTGTCTAGCATAGAAGACAAGTATTCGTTGCAGAAATAATATTTTCTACAGTGGAAAAAATATTTTCCATAGCAAATACTTATTTTTCTGCTGTAAAATCTTAGTTTTCTCAACACAGCCCAATGGTGAAACATGATCCCAACTTGAAGCGTAACTTCAACTTCAATCTCAAGCACAACCTATATATCATATTTTTTTCTACTTACCAATCTTCAGGACTAAGTTGGCGAAAGATAGGTACAAAGCTGATATTAAAAAAATTTGTATCTAGAAGAGTATATTTAGATAAATTGACTAATATGATAATAGAAAACACGTTTCTATTAAGGACAATATTTTTTCCGTATGGGATATTTGTCTTCCAGAAAGCAAGTTCTTATGATAGAACTTATTTTTCACTATGAAAGACACGTATCTGCTGTAAAAAACATCTTTTCCACAGTGGATACTTGTCTTCTGCTGCGAAAAGAAAGTCATTAATTACAACTACTACATATATAAATCTACTACGAAAAGGCAACTTATTCACTAAAATAAAATAAAATTTTTAATAGAAAACGTGATAGTTATTCATTAGCAAAAATTGTTTAGCGTGTACATTGTAAATGACCTCATTTATTTAGTATTTTAATTATTTATATTATATCAAATTATTATACTAATAAATTGACACGTAATTATCTTATCATCAAGATGAATATAAATATAAAAAAAATAAATATAATATTTTGTTTTTTTAAATAATAGGGTAATGAACAAATCAACCCTTCTACTTCGTGATCAATGATATGTCAACTATCGAATAATTTTTGCTTACAAATTAAACACTAAACTATGAAAAATGGACTACTAAAACATCACTGTTACTTGTTGAAAAAAATATTACCGCGAAAATGTTGCTGAAGTATTACTTTCTGCAAATTTTTATTCTATTTCACTTTTATGTTAAAATGGCAATAATTGACGTAATATTATTGCGAAGACAATTCCATCAAGCTCTGACACGGTCTTCTCGTCGTTGAAAACAATTCTCACATTTTCTTCTTAACATCTTCTCGTTGTCGAAAACAATTTTTTCCTCTCAATTTCACTGTTCAGTTCTCATCTTTATCTTCTCTTTTCTCTTTCTGGTTCATCGCCGTCATCTAGTGCTAATCACTTTTCGTAGAGAAAAGTAATTTTTCCTCAGCATAAAGTATTCTTTACGTAGCAGAACATAATCTTTTTCCAAGCGGAATGATGACGTTCTGCTGTGAACCATTGACGATCCGTAACGGAATGTCGTCTTTTCGTAGCGGAATATTTTCTTTCCACAGCAGAACGTCATCATTCCCCACGAAAAGTCATCTTTTTAAACTGTTTAGTAAAAAGATAACGTTCCGTTGCAGAAAGATAATGTTCTACCGTGGAAAGATAACTTTCAGCCACGGAACGCTAATATTTTTTAATAGAAAACATAACGGCGATATTTACGTAGTCAATTTTCTATAGCTCGGGATTTAAATTTCTAACTTATGTGTGATGCCGTCAGACGTCAACTGCTAATGAACTTTATATAATTAAGGGACTAGAGGCTCTGATGGAGTTAATAATAAAAAATAATTATTCAGGGGAAAAGGAAAATATACAAGTTATATCAACACCTTCTAAATTAAGGAAATTGATAGTTTTGCTAAAATCAGGAACAGATTGAGTGGAGCGAGAGCCAATTTTGACGTGGGTTTCAAAGTCTGACTTCACTAAATTTCTATTGTTGCAATGGTTTGAAAAGTTTGTTGACACCATCAATTATTAGTTGTCTGGTGCACCTCGAGAAGTTTATGGAATCAATTGTCAGAGAGGCAGATGAAGAGCAAAATTTGAACAAAGTTATCGCATTTTCTAAGTCATGTACTCTCTGTTTGATTATCTACCACTTCTCGCAAGCTTTTATTATGGAGAATGTGCTCCGAAATTCCCATGCTTTGGTGATTTTTACATTGTTGTTCACAACTGAAAACTTTTACCTTGATGGCAAGAGAAACACCTTAACCAAGCCGCCGAAATTTTGTGTCGGAGGCATAGTTTGGTCAACAGGTCCATGCTTTTGATTAACAAGTCATTTGTTTGAAATTATTATTCCTCATTATGTATAAGGACCCATTTTGTGTTGATATTCTTTAAAAGAATTCAGAGTCTAATTGGAATTCTTCATTTTTTAACATGTTCAAAACTCTCATTCGAACGAACTTTTCAATATATTGTTGAGAATCAAACGCGAAATGGAAAAAAAAAACTGCGGAAGCAGGGATACCAAGATTTACGTGGAAAACCCTAACGTAAAAAAACCACGGGCAGAGAAGAAATCACTAAGAATGAAATCAAGGTACAATGAGTTTTGCGACTCAAGCATCAATATATAGATAAACTAATTAATCCTAATATTGGATATGGGCCCAACCCGACCCAACTAGAATTCAGATCACCCCAAACTCTAACGTATATATTTCATATATTAAGGAGTGCGGTGCAATTCTGAGTCTGTTACTGTCTTGAACCATTTGAATCCATGTTTCCCAGGTTTCATTTGGTAGCTTGACCCATTTGAAGTTGGCGCAATTGGAATTGATAGAAGAGATATGGCACTGTGATCATCCGGCTACAACTGTGGGTGAACTTAGTCTCTTAAAAGGTCGAATGCTGTCACAGACTGTTGAAAATTTTTCTGTCTAATCTGCTCGCAGGTCTGCAGAACATTTCGATGCTTCATGTCCAATCATGTAGTGTTATGTGGCGACTCTGCATTAAAAGTGTTGACAGAGTTTAATGACTGTTAATGACAGTTGTAAACTGTGAAGGTTAAAAGCCAAAAAGTTTCATTCTTTGGTACGTGAGAAGTTCTGAAATTTTGCTCTGTTCTTGGCGGTGAAAAGCAGAGACGAACAGAGGTGAAGAGTAAAGATCTACAGTGAAGAGTTTGCTTCAAGGAGATGTTGACAGTGAGTTCAATGGTATATCAGGTCTGTAGTATTTTTCTCTTTAGCTTGTTGTAGCTTCTTCAAAGAGTCTTTAATACTCCATTGCAATCTTGATCAATCAAAGAAAATACCCTTGCCCGTGGATGTAGGACGTTTACTGTCCGAACCACGTAATTCTTGTGTTCTTTTGTTTTTACGTTTATGTGATAATTTGGATATAACTTGGTGATCTGAACACAACAATTGGTGCGGTGAGCGTGGATTCTTGCTCACCATCAATATCAGATTAAAGATTCACGTTCTTGGTAACCCTTCGTGCAAAGTTCTGTTTCTGAAACCTGATCCTCTCTTATGGCAAAATTTGAAGTGGATAAATTCACAAGAACTGATGACTTTAGCTTGTGGCAGGTAAAGATGAAGGCGTTATTGGTTCATCAAGGATTGGCACAAGCCATTGATGAATCCACTATGAAGGTCCTGTAGGAACTGGATAAAGCCAAAGCAGAAGATGTCGAAACCAAGGCTCATAGCGCAATTCTTTTGAGCCTCGGTGATGAGGTGTTACGTGAAGTTACCGAAGAAAAATACGCACTCTCGGTCTGGTTGAAGCTAGAGGCGCTGTACATGAAACGTTCATTAGCCAACCGCCTCTATTTGAAGAAAAAATTATACACTTTAACCATGGATGATACAAAGGAGATGCGCAGACATGTAGATGATTTTAACAAAATCATCTTAGACCTAAACAGTATTGGAGTAAAGGTGGAGGAGGAAGATCAGGCTATAATCTTACTCAGCTCTCTACCTAAATTGTATGAACATTTTGTTGATACAATTTTATACGGCAAACAGACACTTACGATGTCTGAAGTAAAAGCAGCACTCAACTCCAATGAACTACAGAAAAGATCTGATACTAAGGATATCTCAGATGGTGAAGGTCTGATCACAAGAGGCCGTTCTCAGACCAGGGAAGGCAAGCATCCAAAGGGTCGATCCCGATCCAAATCCAAAGGTGGCAAGAAATGTTTATTCTGTCACAAAGAAGGACATTTCAAGCGGGACTGCTATGAATGGAAAAGAAAGAAAAATGACAGAAAATCTGAGAAAGGGGAAGTATCAGTGGCGTCTGATGGGTATGAATCATCCGATGTGCTTGTTGCTTCTGCCGAGGACTCCAAAGAATTATGGATCCTCGATTCAGGTTGCTCATTTCACATGACTCCTAGAAGAGAGTGGTTGCAGAATTATTGTTCAAAAACAGGTGGCAAAGTATTGCTAGGGAACAACCAATCCTGTCAAGTGGAAGGAGAGGGACATATACAAATTCTTATGCACGATAGATGCATAAGAACGTTGCAGAGTGTGAGATTTGTGCCACAACTCAAACGCACTTTAATTTCAATTGGGATGCTGGACAAATCTGGTTGCATAGTCAGGATTGAAAGAGAAGCTATGAGAGTACAGAAGGGCGTCCTCACAGTCATGAAAGGAAACCTTCAGAATGGCTTATATATACTTCAAGGAAAGACTATCACAGGACAGTCAGCTACGGTCAGCCATGATCAAATTAATGATGCAGAACTCTGGCATAAGAGGCTTGGACATGTCAGTCAAAGGGGATTACAGGAATTACAGAAACAGACGCTATTAACTGAAATGGAGTTATCCGAACTGAATTTCTGTGAGACTTGTGTCCTAGGTAAAAGCTCTCGTGTCAGCTTCAATAAATCAGCCTACAAATCTTCTGCAGTTCTAGACTACATCCATTCGGATGTATGGGGTCCTGAGAAGGCTACTTCAAAAGGTGGAGCTCACTATTTCCTCGCTATAATTGATGATTACTCTAAGAAATTATGGTTGTACTGTTTGAAATCAAAAGATAAAGTTTTTGAAACTTTCAAACAGTGGAAAATTATGGTGGAAAGACAAACAGGCTCCAAGGTGAAAAAACTAAGGACAGACAAAGGCATGGAATTTTGTTCAAATCTGTTTAATGACTTTTGCAAGCAAGAAGGCATTGCTCGCCATCTAACAGTAAGCCATACCCCTCAACAAAATGGGTTGGCCGAATGTATGAACCGAACTATACTAGAAAGGGTTAGATGTATGATGATAACAGCAGGCATGCCAAGAGTATTTTGGGCAGAGGCAGTTGCCACTGCTGCCTACCTGATAAATTTGTCTCCCTCTACAACACTCAATCTCAAAACCCCATTTGAAGTTTGGCACAAGTATCCTACAAATTATGATATATTGAAAACTTTTGGATGTGCAGCCTATGCACATTGCAGACAGGATAAAGTTCAACCCCGAGCCAAGAAGTGTGTATTCTTTGGTTATCAGAAAGGCACAAAAGGATACCGCTAATGGTGCCTTGAACCGGGGCAACAGCGTGTAATCATAAGTAGAGATGTAGTTTTCAATGAGACAGAATTTCCCTTCAGACATGTCTCTACTGAAGCCTCTGAAACACAACAAGGCCAAACACAGGTTGTCCCAATTGAGGTGGAGCATGACAAGGACAGAGTTAATAATGAACTTATAGTGCATCCACCAAACTCCGATGTCCAAACTGATGAGGAGATACCATACTCTGATGAAAGTCAACAAATTGATTATCAATTGACAAGGGATAGAACTAGGAGAATAGTTAAACCAGTTTAGAGGTTGGGATATGCTGACATAATTGCATATGCCCTCCAGGCTTCTGCAGACTTATGCCACTCAAAACCAATCAGCTTCATAGAAGCTATGTCTCGACCTGATAGAGGTTTATGGATGAGTGCTATGAAAGAAGAAATGGAGTCACTAGAGAGGAACAAAACCTGGACTCTAGTGGATAAACCACCTTCTCAAAGGATTATTGGCTGTAAGTGGAGTTATAAACTGAAGGAAGGAGCAGGAGAGACAGAAAAGCCACGGTACAAGGCTAGACTAGTAGTCAAAGGCTTCTCTCATAAAGAAGGAGTAGATTTCAATGAAATCTACTTTCCTGTCGTGAAACAAACTTCCATCAGAGTGTTTCTATCCATCGTAGCAGTGCAAAATTTAGAATTGGAACAAATGGATGTTAGAATAGCTTCTTACACGGTGACCTTGAAGAAAAACTTTGTATCTCTCAACCTGATGGTTTTCAGGTAAAAGAATTGAATAAAGTTTGCTTATTACACAAATCTCCTTATGGCCTGAAGCAATCTCCCTGACAATGGAACAAACGCTTCAATGATTTCATCACTGCAATTGGATTCATCAGAAGCAGGTATGATCAGTGTGTATACAGAAGAGGATCAACTACTGAGTCATATGTATATGTTCTACTATATGTAGATGACATTCTTCTTGCTGGAAAAAGCACAGCAGAGATATCAAAGTTAAAACTTGAGCTGGGCAATCAATTCGAGATGAAAGATATGGGAATTGCCAAGAAAATCCTTGGGATTAAAATCTACAGAGACAGAAGGCAGAATACAATTTCTCTATCTCAGAAACATTACTTACAGAAAGTGCTAAAAAGGTTTGATTTCAATAATATGAAATCTGTTCAAACAACCCTGGGAGCTCACTTCAAGTTGAGCGTTCAACAAAGTCCAACAACTGAAGATGAAAAGAAGTTGATGGATCGAATACCTTATGCCAACATTCTTGGCAGTTTAATGTACACCATGATTTGCACACGACCTGACCTAGCATATGCAATTAGCATGGTCAGTCGACTTATGGCAAATCCTGGATGGCAGACATTAAAATGGCTATTGAGGTACATTTCAGGTTCATTAGACATAACTTTGGCTCTAGGCAAATGGACGTTTAATGAAGAAATGATAGCCGGGTATGTAGATGCAGACTTTGCTGGATGTGCAGATTCTAAGAAGTCAATTTCAGGTTACATTTTTACAGTTCTTGGAGGAGTAGTGAGCTGGAAGGCCTGTCTCCAGAAAGTTGTCGCTTTATCTACAACAGAATCTGAATATTTGGCAGCCTGTGAAGGGGTGAAGGAAGCATTATGGCTCATGGGTTTGATAAGAGATTTTGGAATAGACAGTCCTCATATTATTGTCTATTGTGATAACCAAAGTGCCCTGCACTTGGCTAAGAACCCTATTTTTCATGATCGAACAAGAAGTGATTTCTCAAGGTCATGTTAAACTGCAGAAGGTAAGCTCTGAGAATAACCCAGCTAATATGCTTACTAAAGTCCTCACTGTTGCTAAGTTTAAGCACTGTCTAAACTTAGTGAATATACATTGTTGATCAACAATGAAAGGTGGAGCATGGGTATCAAATTTTAATACAGATTCAAGGTGGAGAAATGTTATGTGGTGACTTTGCATTAAAAGTGTTGACGGAGTTTAATGACCGTTAATGACAGTTGTAAACTGTGAAGGTTAAAAGCCAGAAAGTTTCATTCTTTGGTAAGTGAGAAGTTCTGAAATTTTGCTCTGTTCTTGGCGGTGAAAAGCAGAGACGAACAGAGGTGAACAATGAAGATCTACAGTGAAGAGTTTGCTTCAAGGAGATGTTGACAGTGAGTTCAATGGTATATCAAGTCTGTAGTATTTTTCTCTTTAGCATGTTGTAGCTTCTTCAAAGAGTCTGTAATACTCCATTGCAATCTTGATCAATCAAAGAAAATACCCTTGCCCGTGGATGTAGGACGTTTACTGTCCGAACCACGTAATTCTTGTGTTGTTTTGTTTTTACGTTTCTGTGATAATCTGGATATAACTTGGTGATCTGAACACAACATGTAGGTCACTGGAGCATGTCTTTGCAGTTGATGATCAACCACCCTTTTTGTCTAATTAACCTAAGTTGAAGAAACTATGGTGGAGCAAGAATACTTTGTTGGAAATCAATTGCCGACACTGATAGTTGGCAAGAAGTCAATGCAATTAATGGGAGTTGGTAGGCAATTGAATATGGTCTGCATTTTTTTGTGAGTTTGTCTGTGAACACTATTTACAGACATGCGCCTGATTTTTGTTATAAAAAACTGCTGCTCAAAGGATTGATGGAATTTCGAAGAGACAGCGTTTTTGAAATTCTGAGAGAATTTCGTTAAGTGAGAAAGAGGTTCCCCAATCCAGTGATTTCATTCAGAAAATACACCATCGTAGAGAAATCAATTGGATTTGGAAGAAACTCTAAAGGAAAGGAAAGCAGCTGTCCCCGTTTTTTCACGTCAATGGCTGGAGGTAATTGTTTTGAATTTATTCTGCATAGATCTAAAAGCTTTAATTCTGTTACCAAAAGCATGTTTAGATCGTCTGTGTTGAACTTATATTTGGTATCAGAGCCGAATCTCCTCTGTCTTGACGAAACCTTATTCTGTCAAATTTTGAAATTATAAAGATTACGTTTTGGTCGATTCTGGATTTTTTTATTGTGAAGAAACATTCAAAAATTAGTTTCTGAACAATCTGGTGTAAAAATTATTGATTTTGATGCATATAAATCGATAAAAATGAGTTAGCTTTTGGCTGGTTTCATGTCGTTTTTGTCGTTATTTGAAACCAACATTATGTGTGAAACTACACAATCTGCCGACAATGAGGATCGAACCCACGCCCTGAAGTTGATGGAAAGAGTGGGTTGCCACTCTGCTGTTTAATTCTTGTTGAATAAATCTTATTTCTTACTTTAATAAACTGTACTTGGTTTATTATTAAGAAAAATGTGGAAAACTACATAATTGGGTTTTGAACCTTGACTTAAGGGATAATGGGTTAACACTGTAATCACGCTGCCAATGACATTTTATGTCTAAAATTAATTATTATTAATTATATGTAATATTACCGTTGCAAATAAAATACAATATTACATTTAAGTAATGATTATTGTGCTTAATTCTTGCTTGTTAATTTAAGTTTGTATGCATAATTTAGTTTATCAATGTATGCAAAATTAAGAACATGATATGTATTAACATGAAAATGAAGTGAATTGAATGTCGAGTGATTTAATATTATTTTATTTAATTGAGGAGTAGCTACAGTATCTTTAATTAAATAAAATTATATATTAAGTATTAAAAATCACATTATGACATTTATTGTAATTAATTTTATAAATACGATAAAGTTTATCCCACAGGAAATTTTATTGTATTTATTTAATTAATTAGAATAAAATATCGAGTTATTTTTCTTAATTACCCACAGGAATTAAGAAAATGGATATAACTTGATAGTTTTATTAATTTGGTAAAAATGAATCTTATTAAATTATAACTTTAGCCCACAGGCAAGTTTTATGTTTTTACATTCATTATTATTTCATGATTTACATTGGTAAAACATGATATTCAGTTTTGCCTCTTTTAAGCATATTATTTATTTTCTTTGCAGCTATGAATTCTTTGGGTTTCTCTTATTTGAAATGCGATATACCGGAGTTAAAGGGTGATAATTATAAAGTGTGGAAGGAGAGAATTCTTCTTCATTTGGGGTGTGCAGACATCGATTATGCTATAAGGAAAGACAAACCAATAATTACTTCGACCAGCACTCCAGAAGATCTAGCTCTTTATGAACGTTGGGAACGTTCAAATCGCCTTAGTGTGATGTTCATAAAGACTAAGATCGCTGCTGGTATTCGTGGTTCTGTCGAGCAGCATAATGATGTCGTGCCATTGCTGAAAGCTATCGAAGAGCAATTTTGCACTTCGGATAAGGCACTTGCAAGTACACTTATAATGAAATTTTCATCCTTAAGGCTCACTTCTGTTACGGGTGTGCGTGAGCACATCATGCAGATGAGAGACATTGCGGCTCAACTTAAGACACTTAAGGTTACTATGTCAGATTCTTTCCTTGTGCACTACATTTTGAATACTCTTCCACAGTCATACGGTCCTTTTAAAATCTCTTACAACACACATAAGGATAAATGGTCTATTAATGAGTTGATGACCATGTGTGTTCAAGAGGAAGGAAGACTGATAATGGAAAGAGGAGATAGTGCCTTAATGATGACCCAAGGAAAGAAAAAGACACAAGCCAAGAGAAAAGATAAAGGGAAAGGTAAAATACCGATCCAATCTTGTGAAATCAAGAAGGAAATTAAGTGCTATTTCTGTGATAAGAAAGGGCACATGAAGAAAGATTGCACCAAATTTAAGGCATGGCTTGAAAAGAAAGGTACACCAATCTCATTTGTTTGTTATGAATCTAATATGGCTCATATTATTTATAACACTTGGTGGATTGATTCTGGTTCTACAATCCATATTTCGAATACCTTAGTGCCTTAATGATGACCCAAGGAAAGACAAAGACACAAGCCAAGAGAAAAGATAAAGGGAAAGGTAAAATACCGATCCAATCTGGTGAAATCAAGAAGGAAATTAAGTGCTATTTCTGTGATAAGAAAGGGCACATGAAGAAAGATTGCACCAAATTTAAGGCATGGCTTAAAAAGAAAGGTACACCAATCTCATTTGTTTGTTATGAATCTAATATGGCTCATATTATTTATAACACTTGGTGGATTGATTCTGGTTCTACAATCCATATTTCGAATACCTTATAGGGTATGCGAAACCTACGGAAACCAGTGGGAAGTGAACAAAGCATCTATTCTGGAAGCAAGATGCGTTCACATGTGGAAGCTGTTGGAACATGCAGTTTAGTTCTTAACAGTGGTTTCATTTTGATTTTGGAAAAGACGTTGTATGTTCCTAGTTTTTCTAGGAACTTAATTTCAATTTCAAGTCTTGTACATTTAGGATTTTCCTTTACATTTTCAGATGTAAACTTCAGTTTATTTTACAAATCTGATCTTGTTGGAAATTGTACAATGTCTGATGGTCTTTTCTCTATTGATTTACAAAATGATACTACTCATGATGTTATGCATGTTCACGCTGGTAATAAACGATGTGTTATAAATGAGGATTCCTCTATGTTGTGGCACCGGAGATTGGGACATATCTCCATACAGAGAATTAAGCGATTAGTAAATGATAAAGTACTTACTGCTTTAGACTTTACTGATTTTGATACGTGTGTGGATTGCATTAAGGGAAAGCAAACCAACGTATCTAAAAAAGGTGCTAAGAGGAGTTCAGAGATATTAGAGATTATACATTCAGACATTTGTAGTCCAGTTATGGACTCAAATGGTCCGAGATACTTCATCTCTTTTATTGATGATTACTCACGATACATGTATCTCTATTTGCTTCAGAATAAATATGAAGCATTAGATGCCTTTAAGGTTTTCAAGGCAGAAGTAGAGAAACAATGCGTTAAGCAAATTAAGATCATGAGGACTGATAGAGGTGGAGAATACTATGGTAGATATACTGAGGATGGACAAGCACCTGGTCCGTTTGCTAGATTTCTTCAAGAGCATGGAATAGTTGCTCAATACACCATGCCTGGTTCTCCGGATCAGAATGGTGTGGCAGAAAGAAGAAATCGAACGTTATTGGACATGGTGAGGAGTATACGTAGCAACTCCAAACTTCCAGATTTCTTGTGGCCTGATGCACTTAAGACGGCAGTGTATATATTAAATCGAGTTCCAACCAAGGCTGTCAAAAAGACGCCATTTGAGTTATGGAAAGGTTGGAAACCGAGTTTAAGACATATACGCATTTGGGGATGCCCGTCTGAAGTGAGAATTTATAATCCACAAGAAAAGAAGCTAGACCCAAGGACCATTAGTGGCTTTTTCATTGGATATGCCGAGAGGTCTAAGGGGTATAGATTCTATTGTCCATCTCACAGCACTAGGATTGTGGAATCAAGAAATGCGAAATTTCTTGAGAATGACTTGATTAGTGGGAGTGATCGATTTCAAGATATCATTTCTGAAAGAGATCACATTGATGTTCAACCCACTACTTCAAGTGAAAAATTGATTGTTGTTCATAACACTCCTCAAACGAGTGTTGAACAATCAATAAATGTTATTCCACAAATTGCTGATAATAATCCAGTAGATCGAGTTCTTGAGGAAGTTCCAGAAATTGTTGATCAACCAATTGAACAACAAATTTCTCAAGAAAATGTTGGAACAACACTACGGAGATCTACTAGAGAGAGAAGATCAGCTATTCCTAGTGATTATGTAACATATCTACAAGAGTCGGACTATAATGTTGGAGCCGAAAATGATCCTGAGACGTTTTCACAAGCCATAAGTTGTGGTGAATCAAGTTTATGGTATGATGCCATGAAAGACGAAATGAATTCTATGAATTCAAACGGAGTCTGGGATCTTGTCGAGTTGCCTGATGGTGTAAAAACCATAGGTTGTAAATGGGTCTTTAAGACTAAGAAAGACTCATTGGGCAACATCGAAAGATATAAAGCAAGACTCGTTGCTAAAGGATTCACACAAAGGGAAGGAATCGATTACACGGAGACTTTTTCTCCTGTATCTAAGAAAGATTCTCTTCGCATTATTTTGGCATTGGTTGCACATTTTGATTTTGAGTTGCAACAAAGGGATGTGAAAACGGCCTTTCTCAATGGAGAGCTAGAGGAAGAGGTTTATATAAAACAACCTGAAGGATTCTCCTCTAGTGATGGTGAGCATTTAGTGTGCAAGCTTAAGAAATCCATATATGGATTGAAACAAGCCTCCCGTCAGTGGTATTTAAAGTTTCATGATGTTATCTCTTCATTTGGTTTCGTAGAGAACATTATGGATCAATGTATATACCAGAAGGTTAGTGGGAGCAAAATTTGTTTCTTAGTCCTATATGTGGATGACATTTTACTTGCAACTAATGATAAAGGTATATTGCATGAGGTGAAACAATTTCTCTCTGATAACTTTGATATGAAGGACATGGGCGATGCTTCCTATGTCATTGGTATAAAGATTCATCGAGACAGATTCAAAGGTTGCTTGGGATTGTCTCAGGAAACTTATATCAATAAAGTTTTAGAGAGATATCGGATGAAAGATTGTTCATCTAGTATTGCTCTCATAGTGAAGGGTGACAAGTTCCATGAGAACCAGTGCCCGAAGAACGATCTTGAGAGGGAACAAATGAGGAACATTCCCTATGCTTCGGTTGTTGGAATCCTGATGTATGCTCAGGTCTGCACAAGACCTGACATTGCATTTGTTGTTGGGATGTTGGGTCGCTATCAGAGTAACCCTGGTAAAGACCACTGGATTGCTGCAAAGAAAGTGTTAAGATACCTTCAAGGGACAAAAGACTACATGCTTATCTACAGACGAACGGATAGACTGGATGTGATTGGATACTCCGATTCAGATTTTGCTGGCTGCGTTGATTCTCGTAAATCAACATCAGGATATATTTTTATGTTAGCCGGTGGAGCTGTATCTTGGAGAAGTGGTAAGCAGAGTTTGACTGCCACATCCACTATGGAGGCTGAGTTCGTATCATGTTTTGAGGCTACTTCACATGGTGTATGGATGAAGAGTTTTATTTCAAGGCTTAGAATCGTTGATTCGATTTCTAGACCGCTGAAGATATATTGCGATAATTCAGCTGCGGTTTTTATGGCTAAAAACAACAAAAGTGGTAGTCGAAGTAAGCATATCGACATTAAGTATTTAGCCATAAGAGAACGTGTTAAGGATGGTTCAGTGGTCATCGAACACATAAGCACTGAATTAATGATCGCCGATCCTTTGACTAAGGGCATGCCACCATTGAAATTTAAGGATCATATTGTTGAAATGGGACTTAGGTCCATTATGTGATTTTTCGTTGTAAGAACGAATATTTAACTCTTCTTGTAATATTTCTCATTATACAAATTTATTGTGTACACCTTCAGTCTGAGAAATATACTTCAGTTTATGAACCTCGAATAAACATAGGGTTTATTCATTAAGTTTATGGGCATTAAAGAAGGAAAATAATACATTGTGATACATGGAAGATAATTCTCGATAACATAAAGAGAATTTATCGCTATGATTCATGTATTATGTTTTCTTACTACAGTGCATAAGAAAATACAGACCAAGTGGGAGAATGTTGGAAATCAATTGCCGACACTGATAGTTGGCAAGAAGTCAATGCAATTAATGGGAGTTGGTAGGCAATTGAATATGGTCTGCATTTTTTTGTGAGTTTGTCTGTGAACACTATTCACAGACATGCGCCCGATTTTTGTTATAAAAAACTGCTGCTCAAAGGATTGATGGAATTTCGAAGAGACAACGTTTTTGAAATTCTGAGAGAATTTCGTTAAGTGAGAAAGAGGTTCCCCAATCCAGTGATTTCATTCAGAAAATACACCATCGTAGAGAAATCAATTGGATTTGGAAGAAACTCTAAAGGAAAGGAAAGCAGCTGTCCCCGTTTTTTCACGTCAATGGCTGGAGGTAATTGTTTTGAATTTATTCCGCATAGATCTAAAAGCTTTAATTCTGTTACCAAAAGTATGTTTAGATCGTCTGTGTTGAACTTACATACTTGTGAAAGCTTTGGCCTTCCGAGCCTTAGTTCCTTTTCGATGGACTCATGTCTGGCTTTACGGTTTGTTTTCGATGCTTCAGTAGCTAACCATTTGGAGAATCTCAGAAGTCTATTCGTCGTGAATTGTTCCTCGATTGTAGAAATAGTTGCTAACCTCGATTGTTGATGACTCCTTCTACCCAGCCGAGAGAGAGAGACTTGTCTTGGTCCACTCTCCTATTTAACCATTCTCCCTTGTTCAATTCTGCATTGAAATCGCCAGAACAAGAATTTCTCTTCCACCTCATATTCTGCCTGTAGTTTATTAGCTTAGTTCAACGATTTTTGTGCTCTGTATAGCATATAATACCCCTATTGTCTCCACTAATTCTAAGAGTCTGTTCTAATTGCAGGAAAACTGAGTTTAGAATACAAGGTCTTTAGTTCCAATTTTGAGAAACCACACTGACTTTGACAAGAATCATGACAATTTGGGAAAAAACATGCATTTACTTTTTGGATGAAACATGATTAGCTTAATTTCATGGCAATCTTGGCATCTAACAATTCTTGTTTTTTTTTTAAAGCAAATATGTAAAGTAAGACATTTTCAAAGGTGCAAATCACACGGATGATGAAGAGTTAATCGTTTGAATTGCCAAACTCGATGAGACCATTTATGCATTGGTGTTAGCACAAAAGGAGAAGAATAGATTGATTCTTGAATATAGATTGAGATAGGTTAATAATTTGGTGACTAAGATTTGACATGGTCTGTAAGGTATTTTTGTTCATTTGATTTAGTTGCGATAATCAGTGAACTCGGAAACCATCCATCACTTGAGGATTTAGAATATTGGGCGCAATAAAATGATTCAAGAAGACCTAATTGATAATCGTTCTGAGCTTTAACTCAACCTATTTTTTTTGTCATGAATTGAAGTTATAATGATGTTTTGCAGTGGGGAGGACACAACTGCAATTGGTGGTTGAAAATAAGATTAAGACCCTCAGAAGTTTTCTTTTGGATTGGTTGATCTTTCGGAGTCAAATACGAGCATGTCTCTTGATACACTAATTCAATCCCTACACAATCAGAATGAAATAGATCTTTAGCATTGCACTTCAAGTTCATCATCAAAACAAAATCTGATTGCATTTTCTCTCTCAATGATTGCATGTGGAGTGAAGGACTAATTCCAATGGCAAAAGGATTTGAACAAGCCAGGAAAATTTACATGGATCTGATTTGGGTACAACTCCATCTATTCATTTCGGTTAGCACAATTCTTATCGAATTGAAGGGAAAAAATCAATTGGTATGACCGATCACACGGGCGTATTCTTTAGTTGCATCACATGCGATTCTAATCGGTTGAATCCACCTCCTCGATGAACTTCGTATACACAAGGTACCCTGCAAAAACTAAGGACTACATAACTGTTGCAGAAGCTAAACAAGAAAAAGAACAATCCCATCACCAGATTTTGGTTTTTTACAAAATAACCACAATAATTTGTTGTAAGTCATCATAGTTATTTTTGCTCAATCAACAAACTAGTAATTTATAAATCCTGAATTAGTTGTATTTTAATAGTATTTAGCATAACAAAGAATTTTAAAAGATGAACTGGGGGACTCTAATTCATGTTCAGCTTCTTAGACTCAGCTTTGATTGAAATTGCCTTCCGAGTAGCTTTTATTTTTAATTGAATTTGACGAACATATTCAGAAAGCAAGACAAGAAAATCTGAATGAATTTTATTTGTTGAGGAGACGTTCAAACCTGCCTTTCTTAGATCTGGAGCAAAACACTTCTCACCCTTTTGAAGATGGCTGGGGCAGTAGGCAGGTATCATGGATCTAAATACAGGCTTAGAACAAAGAAGAAGTCCTGATTGCATACTGGAAATTAAAAAGAATACATTACAATTCCTAAATGAAAAGCAATTTATTGGACAAAAGCATTTCCACTAATGTCTCGAGGAATCAAATAGAACATCAATTGGAATACAACAATATACTGTCACAGTAATGGAAATGGCAATTGGAACATCAATTGGATCTTAGGATGTCCCTCAATTGATGAGGGACTTTTTTTATAGGTTGAAAGACGTACTCATTAGGATGAGGGACATCCCTTATAGGTGGAATGACGTCAACATAACTTAATGTTCAAGATTTTTTAGTTTCTGATAATCTATTTTGGCTGAACTTTTTATCCATTTCTTGTGATTGATTTTAATGGAGAGATTAGGCTAGAAAATACTAAAACTAGAGAGAAGGATGAGGTTTAAACTGCAGTAAGCAGTAATCGATTACAAAAAAGAAAAAAGAGGGTTGAAGAAGATTACTCTCTCAATTTTCCTCTCATTTTTGCTGTTGAATTTAACCTATTTTAGCCTTTGTATCTTCAACTCAAAAGCTTTAATTAGGCAGCGGACTTTCAGCTACTCTAATTCCAGCATTTTGTTTTTTTTTTTATAGGATTTTACTTTCAATTTAGGAAGAAAGAGACAAAAAAGAATTTGATTATTTTTATATTTAAAGAAAAAAAATAGGGAGTGCATAACTGGAACTAGAATCGGAACCGGAACCAAACCAGAATTAGAACCAGAACTGAAATTCCAATTTGGTTCTGATTCTAGTTTGGGTTCGGTTTCAAATAATCGAAAAATTGGTTTCAATTTTTGCATATCAAAACTGAAACCAATCAAATTGGTTTAATTCTGCGTAAAAACTGAACCAAACTAGTTTACGAACACATATACGAGAAAGGGTGTAAAAGAAATTGAAGGAAGAAATGAATATTTAAAAGAAGGAAAAAAAAATTTAGAATGAAGAAAAGAAAGAGAGTTGAAGTGAAATAAAGGTCGAATTAAAAAATAATTAAAGGGAAGAAAAAAGAGGGGAAAGGAACACAAGGGTCGGGGCTGATCGAAAGGAAGAGGAAAAGTGGGGGAAGAAAAATCAAATTGCGAAGAGAGGGAAAGAGAAAACAAAACAAAGGGGCACTGCACTTGGACACGCTCGACAAGGGGGGATTACTTAGTCGTCAGGCTTAATTATTTTAATTATTAATGTTTTGATTAAAATTATAAGGTGTTTATTGAAAATTATATTTAATTGTTTAATTATTATATTTATTGAAGATACTTTGACGTATTAAAATGTACTAATGTGTTTATTTAAGTACATTTAATAAATATGTTTCAATTTGAGATTTAAGAAATTAAAAAATGACAAGGTAATATGTACTCAAGACATGAAAATCTTGATGAAATTCTCGTTTTTGGAGCTAAGATTTGTCTCTCTTATATATTAAGCAAAATACTTCTAGCCCTTCCAAAGATGAACTGAACCTTTCTAATTCAGTTGACTTTGTCATTTCGAAACTTATACCACATAAAAAATAACTATTGAAGACTAACGATAAAATAATCATTAAATTATTTTTACTAAAAAAATAAAATATTAAACTATAAAAAAATGAGTGGATTTTTAGTTAAAAATTTAAGAAAAAAAAAAGGTGGAATTAAAAAAACAAAGGACGAAAAAAATGTTTAAAAGAAGAAAATAATTAAAGGGAAGAAGACAGAGAGGGGGAAAGGAACACAAGGGTCGCGGCTGATTGAAAGGAAATGGGAAAGCGAGGAAGAAAAAGCAGACTGCGAAGAGAGGAAAAACAACAAACAAAAACACAAAGGGATGATTAATATTTTGATTAAAATTATAAATTGTTTAATGGAAATTATGGTTAATTATTTAATTATTATAATTATATGTATATTTATTAAAAAAATATTTTCAATATGAATATTAAAATGTGTTTATTTAAATATATATAGTAAATATGTATCAATTTGAGATTTAAAAAATTAAAAGATAACAAATGAAAAGAGTTGAGGTCGGGTTTGCACCGGTTTCTTTTTATGGCTTGCCCATGGCTTTTCTTTTTATTTGAATTAGGTAATATGTACTCAAGACATAGAAATCTTGATGAATTTCATTTTTGGAGCTAAGATTTGTCTCTCTCATATATTGAAACAAGAAATTAGAAAAAAAAAAAAAAAACAAATAATAACAAACACTAAAATTTACATGAAAGATCTAAGAAGAGAAGAGAAATCACTACTCAAAATCGGTAAAATAAATTTTACAACTCAAATATATATTTATAAAAAAAAATTAAAAAGTCTTAAAACTCTAACGTATAAATGCATACTAAAAAATAAAAATGTGGTGATAATAAATTATAAAAAAAAACAAGAATACAACGTTGAATAATAGAGCTCGCAATCTTGGACATATTTATTGATTGAAGAAGTATGTTCAAAATATTACTGGAAATATCCCTTCATATCTTCAATCGTAAATATTGCAAGATGATTACCAAAATTTTAAAATTCAAAATGGTTGGATCAAAATAAATTAATATTTTATGTTGAATTATTATAATTTATTTTAAAATTTATAATTTTTGAAATAATGACAGTCTTACTATCATAAAAAGTTTAAAATAACCTAATATCATAAAAGTTGTCGCGTGAAAAAAAGTGTAAAGCGATTAATTAAAAATTATGTTATAAAAATTTGGAAAAATGTTATTGGTTGACAGCGTAGAAATGTTTTAATTATTTAAATTCGTATGACCCACACTAGAGAAAATTTCTTCAGAGTCGTTTGAGGGGCCATGCATGTCTGTCGTACCAGCTCTATTATTGATTAAATCACTGTTTAAAATAATATTTTATTCTAAATAAAAAATAAATGGTAAATAACACTGCAGACCCTATAATTACATGTAATTTATTTATTAATATAATAATCATAATATATTCTAAATAAATAAATACATTATCATGAATGCACTAGTGAATTAATTGCCCATAAACATCTTGTCTATTATGCATAATTAAAATGCCTATTATACAATAGTATTAATCTATTTATAATCACATTAATAGTTAAAAATTGATTTTCAAATTAAAATAATAAATTATATATATTAACAAGAAAATTGGAAGTATCACATAATAACATAAAATTACAAGGCTAAGTTCTAACTATAATTTAAATTAACGTTAATCTAATAGACACATTCATATAAAGAAAATAAATTTAATGTTTATCGATAAATGATATTATCATTTATGAAAATATTATTTTTATATCCCAAAGTTACACACTATAATTAATATCACATTTACTTATTATTAGTTAATTGTTATAATAATTATGTAAAATTAAAAAATAAAATACTATACTATTAAAAAAATTAGAAAGTAATACAATTTTTGTTGTTATATTTTATGTTAAGAACTTCAATTTTATTTTGTAAGGGAAGTTGTAATTAGCAGGCAAAGCAGTTGTGATAATTGTTAGACAAGGAGACTACATGATTACATGGTTACAAATTAAATATAGGGTAAATGACAAATCAACCATCGTTGTTTGAGATCAATGACAAGTCAATCACTATAGTTTTTTTTTTTAACAAGTTAACCACTCACGTATCTTAAAATAACAAATTCAACATCACGTAGACGTTTACCATTAAAAAGCTGGGTGCCAACGTCCAAACTCGTTCCGGCGTTTTCAAGAATTTAGAATGCCTAACGCGGGGCGTTTTGAATTTTTGAAGAATTCAAAACGCCCAATGCGGGGCGTTCTGAATTTCTGAAGAATTCAGAACGATTTCGCGACGTCTCATCTTCGCTGTCTGTCCAATTCTGTTTTCAGACACAGCAAATTTTGTAGTCTCTTATGGCTAGAGACTGCAAGAAATCGCAGTCCCTAGAGGAAGGGATCGCGAAATTCGCGATCCCTGGAGCAACTAGGAACCACGAAATTCGCGGTCCCTGGAGCAACGAGGGACTGCATTTTATGCCGTCTCTCATGGACCCGAGAGATCGCATGAAACGCGGTCTCTCATGGACTCGAGAGACCGCATAAAACGCGGTCCCTCGTTGCTCCAGGGACCGCGAAATCGCTGTCCCTAGTTGCTCCAGGGATTGCGAATCTCGCGATCCCTTCCTCCAGGGACTGCGATTTATTGCAGTCTCTAGCCATAAGAGACCGCAAAATTTGCTGTGTCTGAAAACAGAATTGGACAGACCGCGAAGATGAGACACCGCGAAATCGTTTTGAATTCTTCAGAAATTCAGAACGCCCCGTGTTGGGTATTTTAAATTCTTCATAAATTCAAAGCGCCCCGCGTTGGGCGTTCTAAATTCTTCAGAAATTCAGAACGCCCCGCATTGGGCGTTCTGAATTCTTGAAAACGCCAGAACGAGTTTGGACGTTGGCACTCAGCTTTTTAACGGTAAACATCTACGTGATGTTGGATTTGTTATTTTAAGATACCTGAGTGGTTAACTTGTTAAAAAAAAATCATAGTGGTTGACTTGTCATTGATCTCAAACCACGATGGTTGATTTGTCATTTACCCTTAAATATATTGTAATTTATAGACCAATACAGTGTCACCACTAGACAGCTTTGTTATTCAGGCAATTAGCATCGAGGACAGATACTCGTCCATGGAGCACCAAATTCTCTCTCTGATTCTCGGAATTTTGGTCTACTACCTTGCGGACAGATACAAGTTAATGGAGGACCAAATTCTCTCTTTGATTATCGGAATTTTGGTCTGCCTTGCGGTTCGGGTTGGGCGTCAGTTAAGTTACCTGTTTCGCTACAATGGAAACTTGGAAGAGTTCAGAAGTCAATTCAGGGAACTCGAAATGGAGGGAAGTGCTGTGAAGCAGAGGGTCGTAGCTGCTGAGAGAAAAGGAGAGGTTATCTTGCCGAATGTTGCCGATTGGTTGAGGCGGGTCGACGAAGTTTCCGTTGAAGCGAAACGATTTGTTGAGGAAGAAGACGCCGTTAGTAAGTGTTGCTTCAATGGTCCTCTGAATCTGAAAGTGCGGTATCAGCGAAGCAGGAAAGCGAAGAAGGAAGCTGCAAAGTTTGACAAGATTAAGAAAAAAGGTGGATTCAATTCAGTTTCTGGTCCTGCTCCACCGCCGCAAATAGGATCCATGAGCAATGAAAACGAATTTGGTTTTGAATCGAGGAAGTTGATCTTCAACGAAATAATTGACGCGATAAAAGATGATGGAGTCAAAATGATCGGAATATGGGGGATGGCTGGGATCGGAAAGACCACCTTGGTGAAAAGAGTCGCAAAATATGCTCGAGATGAAGGTCTCTTCGAGGAGGTGGCTATGGCGGTCGTGTCAGGGAATCCGAGTGTTGAAGGCATTCAAGGTCAAATTGCAGACATGATCGGTTTGAAATTTACGAGCGAGAGCAAAGAAGGAAGAGCCGGTCAATTGTTCCAAAGGCATCAAGCTAAGAAGAAAATCTTGGTAATATTGGATGATATCTGGGATGGTCTTGAGCTAAATGATATAGGAATTCCTTATGGAAGTCAGCACGAAGGCTGCAAAATCATTTTAACTTCTCGAAATCTAGGTGTGTGCGAGGAGATGGGAACCAGAAAGAACTTCAAAATTAATCTTTTGAGTGCCAATGAAGCGCTTAGTCTGTTTCTGCAAAAGTCAGGCGTTGATGATCCACGTTCAGAAAAAGGCCGCTTGGCCGAGAAGTTAAGCGAAGAATGCGACGGTTTGCCCATTGCCATAGTCATTGTGGCTGGAGGGTTACTCAACAAGGAACAATTCTACTGGGATGATATGCTAAATCGATTACGCAATTTCAATCCGAATAAAAAATTGTTTGATACTATCGAGATAAGTTATAACTATTTGTATGGCCAAGAAGAAAAAGATTTTTTCCTGCTTTGTGCTTTGTTTCCTGAAGATTTTAAGATCGGAGTTCAAGCGCTATTCGAAATTGGAATGGGTTTGGATTTGTTTGAGAGAGTGGGTAACATGGATGAAGCACTAGTGAGAGCTCATACACTGGCTTCGACTTTGAAATCATCGAGCTTGTTGTTAGACGCAGGAAGGGAGGAAGTTGTAATAATGCATGATGTTATTAGAGACTTTGCTCTTCATATCGCATCCAAAAGAAAGTATGTGTTTCTTGCATCATCTGGAGACCAACAGAGACAGTGGTCGGGAAAAACAGCAATTTCTTTGTGGTCCAATGACATCAAGAAATTTCCCGATGCATTGGAGTGTCCCGAACTGCAGATTTTGAGGATGACTTGCCAGCACCCAAATTTGCAGCTCCATGACAACTTCTTTGACGGGATGAGAAATCTCGTTGTTTTTGAAATGTGGCTCATGAAGGTTGGGCGATTACCTCAGTCTCTCTCGTGTCTTGAAAACCTCCGAACATTGCGTTTGGAGCAGTGTGAATTAGGAGATATATCAGGAATTGGGAAGCTACAAAACTTGATTTCTCTTAGCTTTTGTTATTCGAATATTGAAGTATTGCCAAAAGAGGTCGGGGAGCTAATCAATCTGAGATTATTAGATTTGTCGGACTGCAAAAGATTAGAAGTAATATCACCCGGAGTAATTCAAAATTTATCTCAATTAGAACTATTGTACATGGAAAGATGGGGTGCCAGTCGAGAAAGTGCAAGTCTTTCAGAGTTGATCAACTTGTCGCGTTTAGTGATCTTAGAAATTTGCATACCAGATGCATCCATGCTGCCAGATGAAGTGCCATTTGAAAACTTGAAGAAATTTAACGTATCAATAGGCGATGATTATCTCCCAGGCAGATATATTCTTCGCTCGAGTTCACAAATTTTAACCCTTACACGTCTCTCCGAAAATGTGCTCTCAAAAGCCGGAATCCAAATGCTAATGAAGAGAGCTCAACATCTGAAATTGCAAGATATTTCAGGTATGTCTGTTGTCCTTCCTTCTCACTTAGGTGGATACGAATCTTTGAAGAAGCTTTTCGTCAGGAGCTGTAAAGATGTGAATTACGTCTTGGACATGAATGAATCGGAATATGAACCCGAAACTCCTTCTCTGCAAAAACTAGAACTCGTTGATCTTCCATTGTTGAAAGAGATTAGCAGAGGCAAAATTCCGAGCTTGTTTGTTAGCAAGTTGGAACGCTTAAGGCTATACCAGCTTCCTAGTTTAGTTCACTTGTGGCAGTTTCCTGCTGAATCCGTGGCTCTTACTAATCTAACCACCATGAAAGTGGATTCATGCGAGAAATTGAAATATGTCTTTGAGCAAAGAACCACTAAAAGTCTTTTGAAGCTCAAAGAACTTGTAGTGACAAGTTGCCAAACTTTGCAAGCAATATATCTTAGTGAAGAAGAAGAACAGAATGACGTTATCGTTTTTCCTCAGCTAAGGCACTTAGTGCTTCACAGGCTGGAAAATTTAACATCTTTTGCCTCAAAATTCACTTCAGAATCAACTCTTTTCGGCAAACAGGTATGCTGCATCAATGAAAACTTATGATAATTTCATCTTTTCACCCATTAACAAAAAATAAATAAATGCAGGT
>JAJTVF010007016.1:0-26812 GCA_022433065.1 Begonia loranthoides
CTTGAAACTTGGTAGTTATTTTTGAGATGGCTAATGAAAGCCTAAACGCATGAAACCTTGTGATAGCTAATGAAAGCTTGAAACTTGGTAGGGCTGGAAAATGAATTCCAACCAGTATGTAACTTTTAAACTTAAAAACTTGGTAATGTATGAGATTAAATATTTATGCACGTGTTTCCACTTACTGAGTTTATCTCACGTTTTAGTCTTGTGATGTAGGTGAATTTTTAACAGATGAGGAACTTGGACTGATCGAGAATTTTCCCGAAGTAGAAGAGCATACAGAGGGAATTATCGAATATGTCAATGATGGGTCAGCAGAATGAATTTTATTACAGTTTTAATATTTCGAGAAGAACTTTATTTAAATGCTTTAGTTTTATTTGAATAAGTTTGCATTTGGTTTTTCGATGAACTATGTTTGATTTAATAAAGTTTTAATTAGATGTTTTATAGGATTTTGAATATTAGGATTTACTCTAATAAATGGTTTTAAACTATTATGTTGTTTAATTAAATGCTTCCGCCATACATAACTATTTATTTAACTAATTTTGTAAATTATGATTTATAACGACCAAATTAAACCTAATTTTGTAAATCGATTTGGAAAAAATTTTAGGGTTTTCAAAATTGGGGATAATATAATTTGGGGCGTTACACATATACAATTATCGATTTGAATGATGACAATAATTATAAACATACACAATCATCGATTTAAAGATAAATTCGTAATGGTGGGCAGTTTTAGTTTTATGTTTTAAGTTTTCATTGATGCAACATACCTGTTCACCGAAAAGGGTTGATTATCAGGTGAATTTTGAGCAGAAAGACGTTAAATTTTCCAGATCCTATAGCTCTAAGTGACTTAGCTGAGGAAAGACGATAACGCCATCCTCTTCTTTACTCAGATATATTGCTCGCAAATTTGTGCATCTTTGCACTGCAAGTTCTTTGAGCTTCCAAAGACTTTTAGCGCTACTGTATTCCAAGACATATTTCAATTCCTCGCATGATTCCACTTTAATGGTAGTTAGATTAGTAAGAGCCACAGATTCAGCAGGAAACTGCCACAAGTGAGGTAAACTCGGAAGATCGTTTAGCCTCAAGTGTTCCAACTTGCTAACAAACAAGCTCGGAACTTTGCCTTGGCTAATCTCTTTCAACAATGGAAGACTGACAAGATGTAGTTGTTGCAGAGAGGGAGTTTCGGGTTCATGTTCCAATTCATTCATGTCCAAGACGTAATTCACATCATCACAGCGATTGACGATAAGCTCCTTCAATGATTCATATCCACCTAAGTGAGAAGGAAGGGCAACTGATATACCTGAAATATCTTCCAAGTCTAGATGTTGAGCTCTCTTCATTAGCATTTTGATTCCGGCTTTTGAGAGCACATTTTCGGAAAGAGGTGTAAGCTTTAACATTTGTGAACTTGAGCAGAAAATATTCTTCCTTTCGAGATCATCATCACCTATTGATGAATATTCTTCTCGTCCTCCTTAAACGGACTCTTCCCAAAAGTCCAGTAGCACTCCCTGTACTTTCCCTTCAGCTCTTCCATCAACGCCCAGTAGTGATCCTTGTAGATCCTACCGAGTTGCTTGACTCGACGTGATCGGCGCTCGAGAACCTCTCGCCGGGTCAAATATTGGAAGCTGGCGAGGGCTAAATCTTGGTCTGACCCGTCGATGATTATCGGAGACAGAGGAGGAGGTTGAGAAGAGGTAGGAGGCGTCGTAGACTCCACCATTGCTGAGACTTACAGAGCTAGGGTTTTCAGATGCGAGTGGTTTGTGGGGATTAGGGGCTGTGAGCAGTAAATGATGCGGCGAAGAATAAATTATGAGAAGCGGAGTTAAAAACAAAAGGACATAATAGTAATTGCAGAATCTTATGCATTATTTATTTTACTAATTTAAGTTTTGTTTTTAGGTCATTAAAAATATATACATAGGTTAAGTAGGGGTGGGCAAGTCGGTTATCGGTTCCGGTTTCAGGTTCCGATTTCAGTTCCGGATATTTTGGATTCGACCATTCGGTTCTTGGTTCCGATAGTAAGGAACCAAAACTAGAACCGCATGGTACCGGAACCAAAACCGGAACTGAGTCTCTGTTCTGGTTCCGTTCCGATCGGTTCCGGTTCCCAAATGCAAATTCTTCCCGCAAAGAACATAAAATATGGACTGCACACAAGATCAGTGACAAGCATTGCCATTTTTCTCATAAAATCGAAAATCCAACACCTTTGTTTCAGCACATTTACAACAAACAAACAAATAAAACGAAAAATTCTAAACTTTAATTCTTCAAAATTGCAGAACCGCACGAACCAGAACCCAGAATCAAATTGCAAGCTCAAAATCAGCTCCGCCGTAGGAAAATTTCAAAGGAAGCAAAGAAAGATATACAAATTTAGGGAAAAGCCAATATTGTAAAAAGCGGATATAAAAAGAGGCAATGCTAACTAAGCTTTGTAGAGACCAAAAGGTAGAAGCAACCAGAAGACAATATTTCCATTGACTTGTCTCCAATCCAAAACTGAAAATCTACAAGAAGGACACCCCACTAACATTAGAGACTGAGAGGACCAGAAACATAAAGAAATCGTACCTCAATTGAAACAAATAGTGGAAGAGAAATCCCGGGCCGAGAAGCCCTAATTCCCAAGCTCACTGTCTCAGCTAGTCCTCACCGCGAAAATCTCCTCAGAGTCAGACGGACTACATCGCTGACAGCACTCGATAGTTCCCAACCCTGATAGCTAGCGTCGGCCAGAAACTTCAATCTCCCGAGCTTGCGACTTACGTCTGGCGACGAACGAAAGAGGGCTTCGACGCTTCGATACTGAGGAACCGAGAGGCGATCTAATTGACTAATTCTTATTAAACGGGGGAGCTCGGTTCTTTTCGGTTCCAGACACCAAGAACTGAGACCCAGACCGACTATAGAAGCAAGAACCAGACCGAGAACCGAATATCATTTTGGGAACCAAGAACTGAAACCGAACCGGAACCACAACTCGGTTCCGGTTCGGTTCTTGGTTCTGGTCGGTTCTTGCCCACCCCTAAGGTTAAGTGACAATGAAAAAACTAAATAATTTTTATTAATAAATAAAATATTAAACTCTCATAAATAAATGAGTTAAATATAATTATCATATTTTTTGTTAAAAATTTTAAATTTTTTTCGCAGTGGAAGACAAATATCTACTGTGATAAAATTATTTTTTATAGCAGAAATGTGTATTCTTATGAGGAAAGTAAGTTATATTATAAGAATGCTTTCTAAAGCAGAAGACAAATATTTCATACGAAAAGAATGTTTTCCTTAGTAGAAACGTGTTTTTCATTCTCATATTATTTAATGTATTTAAATATATTATTCTAGATATAATAATTGAACCATTTTTTAATATCAACATTTCTATTGTTCCCCGACTTAGTTTTGAAAATTTGTAAGGAGAAAAAATTTGATAGGGGTTGGAAACACATCAATTGAGATACTAATCAAGTTTGAGGTTGAAATTGTACTTGAAGTTATGGTCGTTTAATTCTTGGGTTGTGCTGAGAAAATTAAGATTTTGCAACGGAAGACAAGTATTCGCTGCAAAAAATATCATTTTTACAGCGGATATTTTTCTTTCGCTAGAGAAAATAAGTCATTGATTGCAACTATCCACTAAGATTTTTTTTTTAATTTTTAATAAAAACATGATATAAATGTTTGTTTCTTTCATTTTCATAATTTAAGGCTTTATTATTAGCAAAAAATTATCTAGTCATTATTTATTTATTTGGTAAAAAAAAGCCATATCTATGGTCTGGATAGATGTAATTATTTAAAAAATGACAAAATTTAAAATAAATTACTATAATTCAAGCTAAAGTAGTCTAAAATATAAATTTATTTAGATTCAACAATTTTAAAATTTAAAATTTTACTAGTAATATTGCAACATGTACATTGACGTTACGATGACATAGTTCTAGTAATATTTTTTTGCTGCCATTGATTTATTTGAACATACTTCTATCAATAAATATGGCAAAGATGACTTGTTGAAAATCAAAGAATTTTCGTAGTTTTTTTTTATTAAATTACATAAAAATTAACTCTTATGATTGCATAGGCAATGAGCTACCTAAACAAGTGAATCGTAATTTATGTGAGTTCTATAATTCAATATTGTATTCTCGTTTTTTTTAATTATTATTTCCATATTTTTACTTTTTTGTATGTATTTATATGTTAGAGTTTTGGTCTACGTTAAAAATTTCAGTAAGACTAGAATTTTTGCGATTTCTAAGTGTGATGTTCGAGTTTTAGTTTTAGAGTGGGAAAGAATCAACTAATTGATTCTTGGTTAAACGACTATTTAAACAGTTAATTGTGAACAATATCTAAAAAACACAAGTAAGAATCATGCTTGGTCAAGAGCATTTTGGAGCTAACCTCATATCCTAAGCGAATAAGGTGGTAATACTGGGCAATGACTTGGCTAGAACCTCCAATTGTCAAATGCTAGTCTTCGTCCAATCAAAGAATTTGAAGGAAGATCTTGGAAACTAAGTATAAGATTAGGATACTGTACCAAAACACAAATTAACAGCTTTCGAAACGAGCACTCTGATCAATGTCAATCTGATTTGGTTACCTTTGGAGAAATTGAGGGTGAAAGTAGGTTGATCTGCTCCAAATACTTTATACATAATCCTTAAAATTATCACGTTGCTTGTATGTTAATGTCTAGTTTTATGACTTAAAAATTATTCATTTACTCGTTATTTTATTATAGATAATGTTAAATTTATTCTTTAATTTTACACTATAATATTTCTTTAATCTGGTACTTCTATATTATTTATTAATTTGTATAATAATTATAATAAATAATGAAAATAAGATATTAATTAAACTGAATAATTAGGTAAACAATGAAACCCAATTCTTAAATTGGTTGTAACTATCCATTACGATTTGATTAAATTTTTAATAAGATGTTTGTTAAGTTTATTTTTTATAATTTAATATTTTATTTATTAATCAAAATAGTTTATTCAGTATTTATTTTTTTGGTTAAAAAACAAGCCATTTCTGGTCATAATTGATGTTATTTTTAAAATGATAAAATTTAAATAAATTACAATAATTCAACCTAAGTATTTTAAAATATAAATTTATTTAGATCTAACTATATTTTAAATTTAATTTTAGGGAAACTGACAAATCAATAATTGTGGTTTCAGTCAATGACAAGTCAACCATTATGGTATATTTTTTAACAAGTTAACAACTGACGTATGGAAAAATGACAAATCCAACATCGGTGTCACGTTTTCTGTTAAAAATGAAAAGGCGCCGCGGCGGTTCGTTGACAAAACGCCGCGGCGCAGTGATTTTAAAGGAAAAAATAGCAGCGTTGTCCTAGGACACCGCAGGGGTGTCCCGGGACAACGCCGCAATTTGAGCTGGAAAAATTTTTGATCGCAGATTTGAGGGCTTAAACGATTGATTTTGGGCCCAAGAGAGGGGGTTATAGGGTAAACCTCATGACAAGTTATAGATCTCTGAGAGAGCTTCAATTTGATACCTTCTGCAGCCGATTCTGACACCTGTAGTAAAAGTTATGGTATTTTGAAGTTGAAGATATCAAAAATCAAATAAAAACATTGGATTCGAAAAACATATACATAAGAACTTTGAAGTAGCCATGAAACACTAAAAATCAAGGACTGCAGTGGACTTTGAAATAGCCATGCATGAAAAACAGAGTCCCTATGTGTATGTTTTACGAATATAATGTTTTTATTTGATTTTTGACCTCTTCAACTTCAAACGACCATAACGTTTGCTACAAGTGTCAGAATCAGCTGCAGAAAGTATCAAATCGAAGCTCTCTCAGAGATCTATGACTTGTCATGGGGTTTACCCCATGATCCCCCTCTATTGGGCCCAAAATCAATCGTTTAAGTCCTCAAATCTGCGATAAAAAATCTTTCCAGCTCAAATCGCGCCGTTGTCCCGGGACGCCTCGACGGTGTCCCAGGACGCCCATGCGGTGTCTTGGGACAACGCCGCGATTTTTGCCTTTAAAATCACTGCGCCTCGCCATTTTGTTTACGAACCGCCGCAACGCCCCTTCATTTTTAACGGAGAACGTGATACCGATGTTGAATTTGTCATTTTTTCATACGTCAGTGGTTAACTTCTTAAAAAAATAAATTATAGTGGTTAACTTGTCATTGATCTCAAACCACGATGGTTAATTTATCATTTTTCCTTAATTTTATTACCAACTAATGCCTCCGTCTTACTCCATTAAAAACAGTCACTTCCATTTACTTCATTAAAAAGGTCACTTCCATCTCTGTGTCAAACCAGATGTATCAATCCCCCTTTATCCAACATCTTCCCATCACAAATTAACCGATTCATCGTTGAATTTGTCTGGGTTTTCTCGAACCCAAAGAAAGTCATTGTGAATGGGTACTTTTCTTGCAGAGCTGAATCTGCCATCTCCACTTTTATTACAGAGACCTTGAGGTAGCTTCTAAAGGATCTCTGACCAAAAGCTCATCGAAAGAGACAGCCATGGTTCTGTCTACAAAGCCGTTCCCCGAGGCCGTCTGGTGGCTGTGAAAAAACCCTTGAGAAGCCAATGTTTTGCTTCTCGTCCCACTTTATCGTCTTCTTCAGTAGAAATGACCAACGAGGTGGAAAATGAGATGGAGATTTTGTCGAGAATTCAGAGACCGAGCTTGGTAAATTTGGTAGGTTTTACAAATGAGTCGAAGGATAGGCTTCTGGTTGTTGAATTTATGAGCAATGATATGCTTTACAATGTTCTACCTTCAAGTTCTAGGGCACCAAATTGGGGTAGAAGGATTCGATTAGCTCTGCAAACAGCTAAAGCAGTCGAAATCCTCCATTCCTCAAATCCGCCTGTAATTCACAGAGATATTAAGTCTGCAAATGTTCTAATTGACCATAATTTCAACGCAAGACTGGGAGATTTCGGACTTGCAATTCAAGGCTACGCCAAAGATTATCGTCTTCGATCGACTCTGCCTGGAGGAACAATGGGTTATCTCGATCCATCTTATGTAACACCAAATAATCTTAGCAAAAAAACTGATCATCTCTTCGATCTGACATATTTGGGTTTAGTATTTTAAACACTTATCCTTCAAATAGTAGATGCTATGTGAAGACAGAGGTTTCTTCCTCAAATCGCCAATTTAATTTGAGGATTGGGTTTGACCATCTTAGGGAGAGAGAGAAGATGCTTTTTAACAATGGAGTAACGGTGAGTGTAGATAGATAAGGGCTTAAATATTGAGGTATAAAAATTTAAAATTTAAATTTCAAGTTATTAATTGAAGCGATCTTATATTTTAAGTCATATTAACAATTATCCTTTATTTTTTTTTTAATTATTATCATCACATATTTACTTTTTGGCATGTATTTTTATATTTGCTATATATATTCATTCTCATAGTGGAAACGAACAAAACTTCGATACATTCTTTGCGATCGAATATAAAATTATAAAATATATTCACAATCTTAATCGAGTAAAATGGAAGATTCTAAAATTAATTTAAATTATGATAACTGTTTTTAATTGTATAACATACTTTACATTATTTTGAGTTAATTATAATGGATTGTTATATCATTTGTTAATACATTGTGTGAGGCGGATGTCTCTCTTTACGATGATGGGCTCGTCTCGTTTAATAGGATTGTGTAGAAGAGTTTTTTTTTTTTTTTTCTCTTTTACACATCCCTAACTAACAAGATTTTCGTATATAGTTGGTTTTGTCAATATGCAAAGCTCAATTTCTATAAATAGAGAGTCTATGGAAAGGAAGAATGCCTACAAAGTAAACGTTTGAATTTTATTTTGAAAAATAAAAATTCTTAAATTAAGCTCTATCAATTGAATTTTAAAATATTAGTTTAAAAGAGTAAACGTTTACCCTTCTTGTTTCAAAATTTTTTTATGATGCGGTAATATTTTATTTTTTCACTATCTATTTCAAATCTATATTAAGATGTCACAGTTAGGTGAAGAATTGCTTTTAGACCATCAACTACACTTGCAAACATGAAAAAATCCTAATTTTAAAGTAAAAATTCAGCCAAAAAATGATAATTAAATTGCAAATGCATTGATGCACAATCTCGAGGATAACATATGACTTTGCTTCCGTGTTGAAGAAAACTCTCTTAATTTATGACCAACATTTCCTTTAGTGATCTTACAAGGAACATAAGTCTTTCCATTGTAAATTTGTATGGAGCAATTAACAAATTTCGTCAAAATAGAAGATCAACGTTATAAAAATTTCCTCTTAAAATAAGCGACTGAAGATTTAAAAACAATTAATCTTCCTTGCCATTTTACCTAAATATTTAGAAGACAGATTGCATGCACCAGAAAAGCTCTTGTAATTTTGTCTCCAGTGCGAACCTCTCTTCCTCCATAACCAAATAAGTCTGTAACGTAATTTTAACTTCAATTCTTGACAAAGAATAGCATTATAACAACAAATCCAATTAAGAAACTACACAAACTTGAATTGAATTTGAAGCTAAGTTGGTAGAGTTACGAGCAATGATCGATCGAGCCATCTACAACAACACCCTTGTCCAAAAGCCGCAGCTTTTCGGAATCAGTGCTTCACTCGTTGAATAATTTTTGACCTTTAACTTCTGTTGTTCCCAACGAGAAATATGATTGTGTCTTGACATGATCAAATCTTATAATTTATAATTTTATTTCTCGAATAATGGATGTTTTCCAAGTTCACTAACTATCGTCAATCATATTATAATTTCACAATAACTGAATCCAAGTTCCAACGAACAAAAATACCTTACAAACCATGTCAAAGCTTAATCACGAGCTTATAAATTTCACTTCATATTCAATACCTCAAATCAACCTTTCCTTCTCATTTTATGTTTTCGAATTGTGACACGTATGCATAATTGTTCTCTTTCTAGCTATATGTGCGACTAACAAAATCAGTCATATTTATTACAAAAAGTAAATATATATTTTTAAATATATCATGATAACACGTAACTTACTCTTTAACATCTTTTTATCGAATCTTGATTTTTGGGCTAAAAAAATGTTTAAAGAAATATGAAAATCATTCATTCCGAAAGAGAACTGAGCACGCCCCTATCGGTTTGTAGATTCACAAAACAACATCCAACTTAGCTTGGTTCCAAATAGAATCGAATTTGAGCTGTTTTCACCGATCTTGCTTCATTATAGGTTTGTTTTTTGTTTTTGAGATTGCTTTTGTCTTTTTGTAATTATACAAAAAATTATTTAAAAAATATTAATAACCAGCAAATTTAATTTGATTCCATCTATTTTTCCAAAACTGAAACCTGTAACATTGTTTTCCTACAATTGGGACGAATATGATCCATCCCTAAGAGATAGTCTAGGCAATAGCTATCATACGACGCATACAGAATAATAGCATAATTTGTCACAATAATCCGCCTACAATAAAACTCTTAGTTCCCAACCACAAGCTCACCGTCCAATTAAAATCCTTGAGATTATTAAATTTGGACGAACCTCAACGAGACATACAACTTAGCATTACTCTTCCACAATTCAAAATCAATCCTAAATTATAGGGTAATTATCATTTAATACCTTATAATTTGGGATATTTTTTATTGAGTATTGACACCCTCAAGTTTCATTTTTTTTACTAAGACAGACAGCATTGAAGTTAAAAAACGTTTGCATTTGTCACCTCCGTTTTTCTGCTGTTAACTTCGTTTGTTCTTGCTGTTAACTAAAGCCTCCCGATTGCGAGAAGAACTGAAGACTCTGAACTGAGCTCCCGAGAACAGAAGGCGAAGGCGAAGGCGATCGAAGGCGAAGGCGAAGGCGGGCGAAGGCGACCCGACTCTGCAAAAGCGACCCCCGGCTCGGCGAAGACGAGCCCTGCTCTACGAAGGCGACCCCCGGCTCGGCGAAGACGAGCCCTGCTCTGCGAAGGCGACCGAACCGTGCTCTGCGAAGGCTACCCAGTGCGCTGCCAAGCCCTTTTGCAGCTCCATTCTGCTGGTTCCGAGGGAAGATACACGCAGGGTACGTAAACGGAAGCCCGATTCTTCGTCTGTTCTTGGTTGCAACTTATCGACTGTTCTTGGTTTCAAATCTGGTTGCAACTTATTGATTGGCACAATTTTATGGATCAATATGATTATTAGATGCAGCCAAATAAGACATGCTTAATTGCTCCCTATTGAAATTGAAATTGAAATTGCAGAATTGAAATTGATGCAGAATTGGCTTTAAATTGCAGAATTGTTGCTATAATTGACAAACGTTTTTTAACTTCAAAGGTGTGAACAAATAAAACTTGAGGGTGACAGATAAAAACTACCCGAAACTATAAAGTATTAAATGATAATTACCCTAAATTATACTATATATACACTTATGGATTTGTGCCCTCTTGTGATTATAATTATGAGAAATTGATGGTTATATTAAAATATATATTTAATATTACTTTAATTTTAAACAAGAAAAATTAATAAAACAATAATTGAATTGTGAAATCAATAACAACTTAACCACTATATAATTTTTACTAAAAAATACTCAATTATGAAAAATGAACAACCCAAATATCGCTGTTATATTTTCTGTTAAAAAATAATTTCTCTTGTATTTTTTTCTCTTCTTTCAGGTAACGCAAGAGAATTTTTTTTTTATTTTGCATTTCTATCTTCATTCAATATTTCATAAGTGAGTCGTGCCATGGATGAAGACGCAAACCGGGGGCCGAGAGCATCCCAAATGTCCGAGGCTGTGTCGTAGCAAACGATTTGGGGAAGAATGTCGTCGGACAGAGATGAGAAGATCCAACTCATGATGAGCCGGTTATAGCGCTACTAGAGAGTGAAGTCGGGATTTGGTTGAGGTGAAAGAGAGTCAATGAATTGAGGGGGCGCGGGATAAGAACCATCCAGGATATGGTCAATACCATTGGCGATTACGACATTAAGCAATTGAGCCTTCCAGACAATATAGTTGTTGGAATCGAGTTTGATAGTTAAGGTTTGGTTGACTGAAGGAAAGGGATGGAGGGAAGGAGCTGAAGGTGAAGGAGGAGCTGTGGTGCTAGATGAAGCCATGTTGGATGAAGCCATGTTGGCTCGATACCATGAAACGAAGTGTATAGTTTGTTGAAAAAGGGAAAAGTGAAAGCAGAGAGAAAAGGCTGAGAGAAGACAAAATGTTACTGATTTCTTTTACTTCTCTTGTTTGTACATATATATATACTGGGAGAATATTAGAAAAGACAAAACACTATAATATTATGTAATATCTTGATATCCATAATAAGATTAAATAAAGATAATTGGAAATTAATTGGGTATATTTGGATTATTGAGAATTATTTTGGAAAAAACTGAATGGACGAAAGTGAATTGGTCCGATAATAATCATCAAACAATTTTAGAATAAATTAATGATTTGATACGAGTAGAAAATAATTTAAGAATTAAATTAAATTAAATTGAAGGTGGAAATGATTAAATTAAGGGAATGATTTGATTAAAAGTAAAAAAAAAAAACAAAAGGAAGGGCGGAGGCCATTCCTTCGGGTGGAAGTAGGGAGAAAGGGAGATGGGGGATCGGAGGGGAGAGGCGACGGTGAAACGAGAACAACCGACGGTGAGATGGAGATGGACGGCCGAGCGAAGTAGGCGATGGCGACGGTAGAGAGCGAGCGGCTGCGAGTAACGGGAATCGACAACCTCACGGCTAGGGCTCGCTTCGGCTCCGCCAAGCGTCGTTTTTCCTGCGACGAAATGATGTATATTCCTCAATTTTCTTCGTTTCTTGCATTTTCTGGTTATTATCGTCGGTCGGAGGCATCATTCATCGGCAACGATGGTATTCCCTGCACTGGCAGTGTGAGTACGGACACGAACCGCTAACCAGCTGAGCCTGAACCAAGTTTGGACGGTTCGGACTGTAACATTGTCAGCAAGGCCGACAATCAACCACCCCTCTAGCACTCTGCATTAATGGCAGAGTGGGATCACCTAGTGAGGTTGGCTGTAATTGAAGACACTTTGTCGGCTGGAGTTATGATTTGGTTGATTGGTGGATAAAATTGATTAATAAATTAGAGGCAGTGGTATGGCAGAGAGGAGAAGGTTCCAAAATTGATCTGTGATCAAGGTACTATTAGTTGAAAGTGAAGCCCGATGATATACCCAAGACAGCATTCCGCACACGCTATGGACATTATGAATTTTTGGTGATGTCCTTTGGACTTACCAATGCTACGGCAGCCTTCATGGATTTGATGAACCATGTTTTCCGGGATTATCTGGACAAATTTGTTATCGTCTTCATTGACGACATTCTAATCTATTCTCGGTCGGAAGAGGAACATTGTGAACATCTACGAATGGCCTTAACTGTTCTCAGTCAACACCAATTGTACGCAAAGTTCTCAAAATGTGAATTTTGGCTGAACAAAGTCGGCTTCTTAGGCCATGTTATTTCTGCAGAAGGCATATCTGTTGATCCAGCAAAAATACAGGCAGTAGTAGATTGGATACCACCGAAAAATGTTGAAGAAGTAAGAAGTTTCCTCGGATTGGCCAGTTATTACAGGCGTTTTATTGAAGGATTTTCAAAGATCGCTTTACCACTCACGAGTCTGACAAAGAAGAATACTCGATTCTGGTGGTCTAGCGAATGCGAGAATAGTTTCCAAGAGTTAAAACGCAGATTAACTACAGCTCCAGTTTTGACCTTGCTCTCCGAGGAGGGAGAATTTTGTATATATTGTGACGCATTGAAAATGAGTTTAGGTGGAGTTCTTATGCAGCATGGAAAGATTGTTGCCTATGCATCTCGACAGTTAAAAGCACACAAGAAAAATTATCCTACCCATGATCTGGAGGTCGCAGCTGTGGTCTGCGCTCTCAAGATTTGGAGACATTATCTTTATGGACAGCATTGCGAAATTTATTCAGATCACAAAAGCCTTAAGTACATCTTTACCCAGAAAGAATTGAATATGCGTCAAAGACGATGGCTTGAATTTGTCAAGGATTACGACTGCGAAATTAAGTATCATCCAAGGAAAGCCAATGTGGTTGCAGATGCTTTTAGCCGCAAGACTTCTGTGATGAGTATGTTATGCAGAAACATGCCCGAAAAACTTCAACGGGATCTTCAGGAGTTTGATATACAGATGATTCCAACGCCTTTGGATGTGATCTTGGCTAAGTTAACTTTAAGACCATCAATTCTTGAACAAATTAAAGAAGCCCAGCAAGACGATGAAGTGTGCAAAGACTTTAAGTTGAATCCGACCCTCCCGAAGTATCAGCATTTCTCTACATCTGTTGATGGCATGGTTAAGTATAAAAACCGATGGTATGTTACCGAAGACGCGACAATTCGGATGAAGATCTTAACTGAAGCCCATACTTCCAGTTTCTCGGCACATCCAGGATGTAGTAAGATGTATCGAGATTTGAAGACTCATTATTATTGGCCAAATATGAAGTATGAAATTGTAGAATTTGTGTCAAAGTGCCACATTTGTCAACGTGTCAAAGCCGAGCACCAACGACCTGGTGGAAAACTCCAGCCATTGCCAATTCTTCAGTGGAAATGGGAACATGTCACTATGGACTTCGTCACCTGTTTACCCAGGACAAGTAAAGGGTACAATGCTATTTGGGTAATTGTTGATCGATTAACAAAGGTGTCGCATTTCCTGCCAATATCTATGACTGATACGTTGAGCCAATTGGCCGAATTGTACATTAAGGAAATCGTTCGGCTTCACGGTGTTCTAGTTTCTGTTGTATCGGACTGTGACCTGCGTTTTACTTCGGCTTTTTGGAGGAGTTTAAATAGAGCAATGGGCACCGAATTGAAGTTCAGTACAACGTTTCACCCTCAGACCGACAGTCAAAGTGAACGAACTATTCAGACGCTCGAGGATATGTTGCGTGCTTGCATTCTCAAATTTCAAGTCAAATGGAAGAAATTCTTACCATTGGTAGAGTTTGCATACAATAACAGTTTCTAGGCCACTATTGGTATGACACCTTAGGAAGCTCTATATGGAAGGAAATGTAGATCCCCTTTGTATTGGGATGAGGTTGGTGAAGCCGAACTTCTGGGTCCTGAGATTGTTAAAGCAACGGTTGGAAAGGTAGCCATGATTAAGCAAAGGATGTTAGCAACCCAAAGTCGTCAAAAGAGTTATGTCGATAACTGACGTCAGGACTTGGAATTCAATGAAGGGGACCGGGTGTTTCTTAAGGTATCTCCCTTCAAGGGTATCATTCGGTTTGGCAAGAGGGGAAAGCTCAATCCTCGTTACGTGGGACCTTATGTGATCACCGAAAGGATAGGACCTGTCACGTACAGACTACAATTACCAGATTCCATGGCAGGTGTACATAACGTCTTCCATGTATCTATGCTCAAGAAGTGTCTTGGTAATGCGGCAATGTTAGCCCCTCTTGATAATAATATGAATAATGATGTCGTCGTTCAGCCCAATTTGAGTTACAATGAAAGACCCGTTCAGATCCTAGACTGGAAAGTGAAAGAGCTGCGACGTAAACGGATTTCGCTGGTCAAGGTTCTATGACAGAATCATAGTCATGCGAGAAAGAAGACGATATGAGGGCTAAGTACCCCGAGCTATTTAGTAGCTAAATTTTGGGGACAAAAACGATGTTATTTTGCTCGTGTACGCAATATTAGATTTTGGAGACAATTATATCTGACATTTACGTTTTAATAATTGTTATTATGATGAGTGAATAATAATAATAATAATAATAATAATAATACATAAAATAATATTAAAAAAAGAAAAAAGAAAAAGTTCACGTTTGCCCTTCGGATGATATATCGCATATGATCAAAGGACTTGAACATTAATTGGTATTTTGTTAATTGAATGGTACTCCACTAAATTGGATTTAAGATAATCTTTCAAAAAATTGGAAAGGATTATAGAAGTATAGTATGGTATAGTTAGTAGTTACTTTGGTAGCTAGATTGACAGAATGGTGACGATGAGCAAATTTCGAGGACGAAATTTATATAAGGAGGGAGGAATGTAATATCCTGATTTCCATAATACGATTAAATAAAGATAATTGAAAATTAATTAGGTATATTTGGAATATTGAGAATTATTTTGGAAAAAACTGAATGGATGAAAGTGAATTGGTCTGATAATAATCGTCGAACAATTTTAGAATAAATTAATGACTTGATACGAGTAGAAAATAATTTAAGAATTAAATTAAATTAAATTGGAGGTGGAAATGATTAAATTAAGGGAATGATTTGATTAAAAGTCAAAAAAAAAAAAAAAAAAAAAAAAAAAAAGAGGAATGGCAGAGGCCATTCCTTCGGGTGGAAGCAGGGAGAAAGGGAGAGGGGGGATCGGAGGGGAGAGGCGACGGTGAACTAGAACGACTGACGGCGAGATGGAGACGGACGGCCGAGCGAAGTAGGCGACGGTCGGGCAGCTACTGCGACGGCGACGAGGGAGAGCGAGCGGCTACGAGCAATGGGAATCGACTACGTCATGGCTAGGGCTCGCTTCGGCTTTGTCAAGCGTCATTTTTTCGGCGACGAAATGAGGTATATTCCTCAATTTTCTTCGTTTCTTGCATTTTCTGGTGATTGTCGTCGGCTGGAGTCATTCGTCGGTGATTTACAATCGCTGATGCTACTCCCTGCACTGGCAGTGTGAGTACGGACATGAACCGCGAAGCAGCCTAGTCTGAACCAAGTTTGGACGGTTCGAACTGTAACATTGTCGGCAAGGCCGATAATCAACCACCCCTCTAGCACTCTGCATTATGGCAGAGTGGGATCACCCAGTGAGGTTGGCTGGAATTGAAGACACTTTGTCGACTGGAGTTATGATTTGGTTGATTGGTGGATAGAATTGATGAATAAATTAGAGGTAGTGGTATGGCAGAGAGGGGAATGTTCCTTCGTGGATTGTAAAAACAGAGAAGGAAGGAGAGTTGCAAGGAGTGTCTGGAAAGTGGTCTGGGAATTGTGCAGAGTGATCTCCAACAATTGCGTAAGGAATGGGTGTGTCTTGGCTTTCTATGCCCTACCCACAAGTATTGTTGCATTGGTTCTTGTTTTACAATTTTATGCAACTCCTGATTTATAATTTCCTGCACTTATCTTAGTGAAAACCAATAGCACGAAATGATTTGATAATGTTTAAGGATATGCTTGATAAATATGATGGAAAGAAGAAGATGATGATTATGATGGAAAGAGAAGCCAAGTGATTGTTATGAATAAGTTTTCTGGTGTAGAATCATAAACTGTTTTTCTGGTGTAGAATCATAAATTGTAGTTTCCTTGCTGAACTTGTACAAATGTGTGTTATGACTCATATGATTCATGACAAGGATTGAAGATATGAAATCTACTATGATAATGATTAAGGAAAGGAAAAATGAGATCCTAAGCAAAGGAAGATGTTAGGTATAGTTTTCTGGTGTATTATGCAGTTTCTGGTTTATGTTTTCTAGATGCTATGCAAATGGTTTAAGATATATGTTTTATGACGTTTACATGAGAAGAAAAGAAGCAATTTCATGATAAGTAACGCAAGACAAGTAAAGAATGAGTTAAACATAGAAACGGAAAATAGTATAAAGAGTAGTGTGAAATGATGCTATTGTTGAGTTTCTGCATCTTTTGTTCACCAAGTATTAGGTGTACAGATTTCATGCCTTTTCGGCTTAATATGTTTAGTATAATAATTACCAAAAGTTTAGCATGATAATTACCAAAACTACTTTTAATAAGGATAAGTGAAGAGAGAAAAAGGATTTAGGTGTGTGTGTGTGAATATGCTGGTTTATTTCTTGTCCTGGTTTTCTATTTAGATTTTATCATTGTTTCCATTGTTACATGCTAATGTTATTGGTTTTCATGCACATGTGTTTAGTCTTAATAACTGAATGGAAGTAGAGATGATTTAAAGAAAGTGTAAAATTAATCAACATGCTAGAATTGTATCACTAGGATGAAAGGTAATGCAAATGAAATTGAATGAGAAGCATGAATTGTATCGTTCTGTTCTTAGTTCTTTCTTATATATATGCTCCTTGTTTCGTTATTGTGTCTTTCTTATATATATGCTCCTTGTTTTGTTATTGTGTAATGTTGTTTAAGGAATAGTTAGATTGAGTCCATGATTAATAGTTCGTGAATTTCCCAACGTCTTTCTTGACGATCTTCCAGGTTTACCGCCTCGTCAAGAAATTGAATTCAGAATTGATCTTTACCCTGGAACCGAGCCTATTTCAAAGAATCTGTATTGTATGGCGCCAGTGGAACTTCACGAATTAAAGACGCAGTTGGATGAATTGATCAATAAGGGGTTTATTCGCCCAAGTTTCTCTCCTTGGGGTGCGCCTGTTCTTTTCGTAAAGAAGAAGGATGGTTCAATGAGGATGTGCATCGACTATCATGAATTGAACAAAGTGACAGTGAAGAACAAGTATCCTTTGCCGTGGATCGATGATCTATTCGACCAGTTAAGTGGAGCCAAGGTGTTTTCAAAGATTGATCTTCGATCGAGATATTATCAGTTACAAGTTAAGCTTGAGGATGTACCCAAGACTGCCTTTTGTACAAGATATGGACATTACGAGTTTCTTGTGATGTCATTTGGATTAACTAATGCACCTGCAGCTTTTATGGATCTTAACTAATGCACCTGCAGCTTTTATGGGTCTTATGAACTGAGTTTTCAAGGAGTATTTAGATAAGTTTATCATCGTCTTCATTAACGATATTCTTATTTATTCTCAATCTGAGGAAGAGCATTGTGAACATCTTCGCATTGCGCTATCAGTTCTTGCTCGATATGTTCTCAAAGTGTGAGTTTTGGTTGCAAGAAGTCAGTTTCCTTGGCCATGTTGTTTCCAAAATGGTATTGCGGTTGACCCAGCAAAGATTCAAGCGGTTATTAATTGGGTTCAGCCAAAGAATGTTGGTGAAGTAAGGAGTTTTCTAGGCTTGGCCTGATATTACAGAAGATTTATCGAAGGATTTTCCAAACTCGCCTTACCCCTCACAAAATTGACAAAGAAAGATGTTCGTTTTTGGTGGTCTGACGATTTCAAGCAAAGTTTCCAAGAATTGAAGTGTCGTTTGACATCTGCTCTTGCATTAACTTTGCCTGTTGAAGAAGGAGATTTTTGTATTTATTATGATGCTTCTAAGAAAGGTCTTAGTGGCGTACTTATGCAGAATGGGAAAGTCATCGCTTACGCCTCTCGACAGCTTAAGCCTCACGAAGTTAATTACCCTACACATGATTTAGAACTCACAGCGGTGGTTTTTACACTAAAAATTTGGAGACATTATTTATATGGAAGACATTGTGAGATTTATACGGATCACAAGAGCCTTAAATACATATTTACGCAAAAGGAGCTGAATATTAGGCAACGTCGATGGTTGGAATTCGTGAAAGATTATGGTTGTGACATCATGTATCACCCCGGAAAAGCAAATGTGGTAGCGGATGCCCTAAGCCGCAAGGTTGCAGTGATGAGTATTATGTGTTGTGAGATGCCCAAGAATTTGCAGAAAGATATGTCGGAGTTGGAAGTTCAAATGGTACCGTCTAACTTGGATGTAATTTTATCAAAGTTAACGTTATTTCCTTCTATTTTGGAACAAATCAAAGAAGCTCAATTGGAGGACGATGTCTGTAAGAATTTTGATCCAATATTGTCAGCATACCAAGATTATTCTATGTCAGTGGATGGAATTATTAAGTTCAAGAATCGCTGGTATGTGCCCAACGATAGTGAGTTGAGAAAGAAGATACTGCAAGAAGTTCACTCCTCTAATTTCTCTATTCATCCGGGAGGTAATAAAATGTATAGAGATCTTAAGACACAATATTTCTGGCCTCATATGAAGCAGCATGTCACGAGAGTTGTAGCATCATGCCAAGTTTGTCTGCGAGTGAAAGCTGAGCATCAACATGCTGGAGGAAAACTTCAACCTTTACCGGTTCCCGAATGGAAATGGGAACATGTTACGATGGATTTTGTCACTCATTTACCGAGGAATGCAAATAGAAATGACGCGATATGGGTGATAGTAGATCGGTTAACTAAGGTTTCTCACTTCTTACCCGTATCCATGACTTCTTCGATGAGCCAACTTGCTGAATTGAATGTGAAAGAAATTGTTTGTCTTCATGGAACTCCAGTTTCTATTGTTTCTGATCGAGATGCACGTTTTACTTCGAGATTTTGGAGAAGTTTAAACCAAGCTAATGGTACTGATTTGAAGTTTAGTACTGCTTTCCATCCTTAAACAGACGGACAAAGTGAGAGAACAATTCAAACACTCGAGGATATGCTTCGTGCTTGTGTGCTTGAATTTCATGTTGGATGGGAGAATATTCTTCCTTTGGTCGAATTTGAGTATAATAACAGTTATCAAGCGACTATTGGGATGCTTCCTTACGAAGCATTATATGGTAGGAGGTGTCGATCTCCGTTATATTGGAGTGAAGTGGGTGAAGCTAAGCCCTACGGAACAGAATTAGTTCAAGAAGCAGTCGACTCAGTGGCTATTATTAGACAAAGAATGTTAACTGCTCAGAGCCGACAGAAGAGTTATGCGGATAATCATCGACGAGATCTAGAGTTTGACGAAGGTGATTATGTATTCTTGAAGGTTTCGCCTCTCAAAGGAGTTGTACGTTTTGGAAAGAGAGGGAAATTAAACCCGAGGTATATTGGTCCCTTTCTCATTCTGCGAAGAGTTGGGAATTTAGCTTATCAGTTGCAGTTACCATCGTCAATGCATGGAGTGCACGACGTATTCCACATATCGATGTTGAAGAAGTCGCTTGGTGAAGCAAATGTTCTGGATCCTCATGAAGTTATCAACGTCCAACTGAATATGAGTTATGAAGAAAGACTGGTCCAGATCCTAGACTCTAGAGTGAAAGAACTTCGAAATAAGAGCATCCTGTTAGTCAAAGTGTTATGGAGGAATCATACGACAGAAGAGGCGACATGGGAAAAGGAGGATGAGATGAGAGCCAAATATCCGGAGTTGTTTAGCGCTTAAATTTTGAGGACAAAATTTTTATAAGGAGTGAGGAATGTAATATCCCGAATTTCCGTAATATAAGTCTAATTGGAAAATAATTGATATTTAATTTAAGAGAATAATTATGGAGTTGATTAACTAATAATAATTGAACCGGTTTGATTCGACTCGGTCCGAATTAAATTAAGTAATCTGGTTCTTGAATTAAATGGAAAGAGATTAATTAAAATTAAGAGGTAAAATATAATTAAGAGAAGATTAATTAAAATGATATTAGAAATTAAGTGAGATGTAATTAATAAGAGGAAAGTTTGAATATTAGTCTATTTGGATAATTTAGATTATTGAGATATTATTTATAACAAATATAGATATTATTTATAACAAATATTTAGATCACTAGTGAAAAGAAATTAGTAGAATTTATTAAGAGAACTTATTATCAAGAAATGTTTGGAATAAATTAAGGATAGAATTTTGATTAATAAGATATAATAAATGAATAGAATGAAATAATTATTGAAATAGAATTTAAATGAAAATGTAATGGTGACATGTCAAATGGTGACATGGCAAATGGTGACATTTCAAATAGTGACATGGCAAATAAAAATAATAATAGAAACAAAATGAATAATAAATGTACAATGTGTTGTAAAGGAAATTAAAGAAATATTAAGTAAAGAAATAATAGAAAATGAAAAAGAGAAAAAGAAGTTAAAGAAAATTAAGAAAAAAATAAGTAAAGAAACAATAGAAAATGGAAAAGAGAAAAAGAAGTTAAAGAAATATTAAATAAAGAATAATAGAAAATGAAAAAGAGAAAAAGAAGTTAAAAGAATGTAAATAATTAAGCCACCCTTCCCACTATAAGAATTAAAATAGTAGAGTTTATGGAATAATTGTGCTTGATGGATGGAATAATAGATTAAAAATACAAAAGATTAGAATTTATTAAAGTGAGAATAATAATAGAGTTTGATTGATCAAATCAATCTTGGCCATTGATTTCACTCACACTTTGCCTATAAATAGGATGCACTTCATTGAAGGAAATCCCATCCAAAGAGAATTGAGAGAGAAGTGTGAGATTGAGAGAGTTGTGAGAATTTTGAGTGAAATTTTTGGAGTAGTATAGTTCAGGAGAAGATTTATCACCTTTGGTCACAAGTGGAATTTTTGAAGGAAGAAAATTACACAGTTGGTCTATAAATATTCGGTAACGATTCTCAACTTTTCTAAATTATAGTAGTGTCATTATAGCCAAATTATAGTAGGAATGTTATAATTGAATATAGTATTGTTATTATCGCCAAGTTATAATAAAAATGTTAAATAAAATATATTATTGTTATTATCGCGAAATTATAATAGAAATGTTAAATAAAATATAATATTGTTATTATCGCCAAATTATAATAGGAATATTGGAACTAACATATTATGGTTATTATCACCAAAATTGATAAATCTAATATAGACTATAATTATCACAATAAGTGGAAATAATATTAGTGGTGTAATTGTACTTTGCAAATATGTTCTGTCTAAGGGGACTGGTATTTAAGAGGATCCGATGTGACTCACCAGCGACCTGGGAATTTATTTGGAACGAATATTCTATCTAAGTAGACTGGTTCTAAGTGATTTGCCAAGAACCGCCAGTCTTCGGGGAATATTCTGATCGGTACTATCCACAAAGAGATAAAATAATGAATGAAAAATAATAATAACGTAATTATAATAAGTTATAATTACGGATTTAAACCATATATGAGAAATACGACAATTAATAACTAATATTGAATAGAGATATGATAAAGAGTAATTGATAAGAAATATGGAAAATGGTAATTAATAAATTAATGATAGTTAGAGTTTTAATAAGATACATGTTATTAAATTGTGAAGGTACTAAAAGGGAAGAAAAAGCTAACGGTTAAGTGTGATACGCGTTAAAGCTTCGAGGTAAGGAATTGTAAGTTTTGGCAATTAAAAGCCCTACCCACAAGTATAGGTTATGGTTGTTGTGTTCTCCATGTTTTGTGAATTTATTTTTGAATGTTGTGTTGAATCCTTGTGATTGTCTAATGGTTGTCTTTATAGCATGCAACTTCGTTTGGAGTTTGAGATTGGTTAGGATGAGATAATATTGTTAGAATTTCTATTACTTGATTGTTTTATGCACTACTCTTCTCTTATTGTTAAACTCTTCTATATTGTTAAACTACTTTAGCATGTTTTTACTTGGATTGTTATTAGCATATTGTGTAGGATCTCCAAGCATGATAATTGTATTAATTTGCTTAGTTTTAATTCAAGCATGATAATTGTATTAATTTGCTTAGCTTTAGGTCCTGTGTTAATTACTTAAATATGATTTATACAAAGTTTCAAAAGCATGTAGAAGGTTAGTTGATTTTGCTGAATGTTCATTGTCAAACCCGTTGTTGTTATGTGTTGTATATTTCTTATTGATTGTAGTTATAGTTTTAGTGATTGTTGCTAAGGACGTTTCCTTGACAGTTAGGATGTATTCTTTCCTTCATAGTTAGAATGTATTTTTTAGATAGTAATGAATGTTAGGGTGATTTGCTAGAGTCTAAGGGTTGATGTTCATGGTCTTAGAAACCCTTAAGGAAATACCATAATTGGGTTGATATTTATAATGTGAGATAAAATGTATAATAATATACGTAAGGGAATTAGTGTCCGGGTAATGGTTCGAATCTAACCGATAGACTCGATAGACCAAATTTAAGATCTTCCCGTCCATGGGATAGATAAGCTTGTCTACTTTAGAGTGTTAGATGCCGAGTTTCCCCCCATTGCCTGCTAGGGTCCCCTAATCTCCCAACTCAATCCACGAGTTTAAAAGATGTAACAGTGAGTAAAGAACGGATTGGACGAATTCCATTCCGACATAATTAGTTAGAAGCATTTGCTGTGTTTGTTTTATATTCCAATTCCCTACTAAGTCTTTTTAGGCTTACAGTGTCTACTTGTGGTGTAGATACTTTTAAAGATTTAATTAATCCGGGAGCGGATGAGGAAGTGTTCCCCGTGGAGGAGGTGAGTTATCCGGCGAAGTAGACGTGTGAGGCCGTGGCTCATCAAAGGAAGAAGAATTTAAGTTTGTTTTATTTTAAGTTTGATTTCAATAAACAAATGTTTTATTTAAGTTATTTGAATTCCAAACTTGTATTGTAAAGCTACTTATGTTTCCGCGTTTAACTCTGATGAAGGTTTTTATTTAAATTATATGTTTTAATTATTCGCTCTATTTAATTAACTAGTGATTTTGGTAATCTCTTTGATTTAAAAGAAAAATTTTTATTTCGCAAAATTTTAAGGAAAGAAAAAGAGTTTTAAATTGACGGGTCATCACATGCCGGAACTAGGGAGTTGGGGTAGATGGGTAGTTCGGATCTAGCCTAGCTACTAGAATATACCCTCACCAAAACGAGAAAGGGACTAGTAGCCCACATGGGGTTAGTTTCCGTACAGCTAGGCCATATCAAAGGAAAACCCCCAATCTCCAAGCTCGATGTACGAGTTTTAATGAATGAATGTAGAAAACGAACGTAACGATATGAAAGAGTTGGGTTGAGTGGCCCTTAATCCAACAAAAACTAAAGAGATAATGCATAATTGTTTTCCCCATAACCTTACTGAGCATAAGCTCACGTCCTTACTTGTGGTGTAGGTAACGAAGAAATGATGCAAGATGTTAAAGAAGAGGCTATTCCGGTGGAGCCTGTGGTTGGTCCAACAATGACGCCAGCGGAGTAGTAGTATGGTATGGTACGACACAAGAAAAAGAAAATGTTTGGTTTCAGTTGTGTTTTTAATTGAATAATTGGACTATGTAAGTTTTAGAACAATGTTTTATAAGGCATTTATTGATATAATTTCCTATTTAATAAATTAGTTTTCTGGTTTAATTACTTTTTTCGTTTATTTATGCTTTCGTAAATTTTTATGAAAATTTCTTTTAAGCATGAGAAGTGAAAGAATGTTTTATTAACGATTCAGATTTGAGGCACTATGATAATCTTGTTTATTGCAAAGAATTTTAATTAAGTTTTTAAAGTACTTTTATCAAATCGGGTCGTTACATACTATATATTCTAACCTTGGAAACTCAATAGACTGGAGCTCTGCAGGGAACCCTGTGAAACATGGCAGTCCTCCTAGATAGAGGGTGTGAACGAGAGGGAACACGATCTTTTCACCCGGTTTTTCTGGAGCTATTTCGATGATCGAGGAACAATTCTTGACTGATAGACTTCTAAGATTGTCCAAACAGTTAGCAATTGAAGGATCAAAAACAAATTTCAAAGTCGGGCAGGTGTCGATCTTCAAGTCACGAAGGCTTGGAAGACCAAAGCTTTCACAAGTATTCTCGTTCCACCACAGCTGCTTCAAGTTAGGCAGATCATAAAGTTCCAGCTCCTCCAAATTAGACAACAACATGGGTGGATGATCTTCTACTGCAAAGATATGTTCCAGCAACCCGCATGATTTGACGTGAAGCATAGTGAGATTTTGCAGATCCATGATCAGATTAGATGGAAAAATTTTCAAAAGTCTGTTACAGTTTTTGATCTTTAAGTCAGAAAGTTCACCCAAAGAAACCTGTGAAACACAAATTCAAATGGTTCAGACTATCAATCGTGACAATAAATGACCCAAACTCTTTACTTGTAAGAAATACACGTATTCGAATGGAAATTTTCAGAAAAATGAAGCACTCCAGTCATTGGATCAGTGTCTGTTAAAGATGTTAATCCAACATGAATAAAAACAATGATTTCTAACAAAAAAGCACAAGATCCTGACCTGCGCACTAAAAAATGCCCCAGACACGAAATTGTGGCTGCTTGGTTCAGGCATCTCTCTAGCCAATGAGGCAAACGTTTTCAACTGCAGACAATTCTCGATCGAAAAATCATTAAGGCATGGAAATTTAAGACCACGCTCTCCAGTGTAAAAGCTAGCGAGTCGTGGTAGATTATTGAGCCTGAGAGTTTTTAACTTAGAAAACTCTATAACTTTGTCCAAATTTTGCTCCTCGTCCGTCTCTCCAACAATTGATTCCAAGCTGTCACAGTTATTTACAAACAACTCCCGGAGCTGCACCATACAACTAATAATTGATGATGTCAATAGACTTTTCAAGTCATGGCAATCAAAGAAATTTAGTGAAGTCAGATTTTGAAACCCTTTACATCCATATAGGCTCTCACTCCACTCAAGCTGCAATGTCTTTAATTTAGGAAGGGTTGCTATAACTTGGAGATTTTTTTCTCCTAGGGAACTATCCTTTATTATTAACTTCTCCAGAATTTCAAACCCATGAATAAGGTTAATTTGGTCAGTTTTCTCGAGCTGAAGTTCCATCAGTTTAGGAAAGGAAGTTAACAGTTGTTGAGGCACGATCGACTCAAGTCTACGCAGATTGCAAAGTTTCATGACCTCCATGGTTGGAAATATTACCTGCAAATTTATATTGTGAGGATTTACAAAAAGAATAATCGGTTTTCAAAACATTTGAATTTGTCATTGACCAGTATTTTGGAATGAAACCGCCCATTAAATAAATAATTATTTTTAAGTAGATAACGTTAATCCATACCTTTACTCCGCATAGATGTTTATCATCAGTCCACCAAATTTGTCTCAACTCGTCCAGCACATCCAAGTTAAAACTTTTTAGCTGCTTCAATATTATCATAGTTTTGATTTCACTAACAGGATAAGAATCCAACTGAAATAACTTTTCTAGCAAGTTGCATTTTTTTATTGTAACTTGCTCCAAACAATGCAAGTTAGGGAGGAGACAACACGGGAAAACCTCCACTAGTTGATCACATGAAACATGTAATTGTTGTAGTTGGCCAAAGCATTTGGTTTCACTAACAAGACAAGAGTCAAACTGAAATAACTTTTCTAACAAGTTGCATTTTTCTACTGTAACTTGCTCCAAACAATGCAAGTTAGAGAGGAGACGACATGGGAAAACCTCCACTAGTTGATCACATTCTGAAACATGTAATTCTTGTAGTTGGCCAAAGCATTTGGTATCACTAACAGGATAAGAGTCCAATTGAAATAACTTTTCTAGTAAGTTGCATTTTTCTACTGTAACTTGCTTCAAACAATGCAAGTTAGAGAGGAGACGACATGGGAAAATCTCCACTAGTTGATCACATTATGAAACATGTAATTCTTGTAGTTGGCCAAAGCATTTGGTATCACTAACAGAATAAGAGTCCAATTGAAATAACTTTTCTAGTAAGTTGCATTTTTCTACTGTAACTTGCTTCAAACAATGCAAGTTAGGGAGGAGACGACAAGGGAAAACCTCCACTAGTTGATCACATTCTGAAACATGTAATTGTTGTAGTTGGCCAAAGCATTTGGTTTCACTAACAGGATAAGAGTCTAACTGAAATAACTTTTCTAGCAAGTTGCATTTTTTTAGTATAACTTGCTTCAAACAATGCAAGTTAGGGAGGAGACAACACGGGAAAACCTCCACTAGTTGATCACATTATGAAATATGTAATTATTGTAGTTGGCCAAAGCATTTGGTTTCACTAATAAAACAAGAGTCCA